>LD350638.1:37597-45241 GCA_001465055.1 Ptychodera flava
TTGTTGGCCAAATGTTCAAAGTATACCTCATTGTAGCCAATCACTATCCGGACACACACCAGTTTGGTATAGGCCATTGCATAAAGAGATGTGATCCATTCGTAGCAATTCTCCGCCCAGATGCCAACACGTTCGCCAGGCTTTAGACCCAAATGAACCAAGCCTGATGCTAACTTGATAACATCTTCTCGCAGTTGCTTGAAAGTGATACGTTGTCTTTTTAATTTCGAAGCGAAAACAAAGGCCTCTCTATCCGGAAACCTGGTGGCCGATTGGTCGAGTGCGTCACACAAGCTGTTCCCCGTTAATGGAGTGCCTGATGCGGCATGTAGGTAGCTCTTGGGCGACATTGACATCTTGTGAGTTTTCAATATTGTCCCCTATAACATAACGATAAAGTACAACCTGTAAGTAATGAGTTTTGGTCTGCATAAAGACTGTCATTACACTTAATACAGCTTTACTGTATCTGTCATTTCTGAAAGCATTTTTAAGTACACCATCACTGAATGGATCTAAATACAGCATAGAAATGTAATTGGCAGTTGCATTTTACGTTTGTTATCATTATCGGTCAATGAGAATGTTGAAGAATTCGTTAGATTCGTAAGCACGTCAGTTTTTTGTGTGTGACAAAGACAGCTGAATACAGTATGATGCTAATGACGTTTGCAAATAACCTTTTGAGATACTGTTCATGACAATCAATATACAGCGAAGTATCAAACTTGCTGGTACTGAACATTTATATTGCAACTTTTTTATACCTACGTTTCTATTTATACAAGTAAACTAAACTGGTTTATAATTATCCAACCATTAGTCAGATTTGAATAGATTAATCAAAGATCTGTACTCGATTTTTTTCTAAATAGACCGATATGCATCGTTACGATTCCTGTTTGAGCAGATGAATGCACATAACCACCCTGCGATACTAGTTCTAAACCGAAGCATCCTACAACGTCTTACTCAGACAGAATCACTGTTCTCATTTACTTGAAGGAATCAAAGAAGTCCCGGGACAGAAATGCCCATCTTTTCTAAACTACTTTTTGGCAAAACCTGACATCATTAATTACTCTGGTTGTTTCCGAAGTATTACATTCAATGCACTAAAACAGCTTTAACAGTTTGGTCTATAATAGCTTTTGACACAGAAAATTAAAATTTCATATTAATTTCTGTCAGCAATATCTTATCAGTAGCATTAAACCCTGATCAATTAGTAGTTATAAGACATCAGTGTTGGATGCTAGAAAGACATGGAACACGATTGGATCTAATTTGGGATAATTGGATGATGAAGTAATGTCAATTTATTTACAAATGTAATCTCATCTGCTTTTCTTTTTACATTACACACTTGTTTTGATGAGTAATTTGTAATATTTCAACATTCAGCTATACGGCCCCTAAAACTTTTGAGAAATTTGAAAAATATGGAAATCCAATTATCCCAAATTAGTTCCAATCGTGTTCATGACAAAACAAGTTTGTCAATATATTAAAAAGAAATAGCCGAAACTATATATTGTAGCTAAAATGGGGACGAAGTGCCGGGGGAGGTGGGGGCAAGTGACCATTGGAGTGTCTTTTTTATCTCTAGTCTGAAAACGTAATTAAATTGCCATCTCCGATGGCCTTTTCCTGAGAAATTGCTGCATTGCAAATGTCAGGCATTGTTGAACGTCGTCTGAGATTATTCGCACCTACCGTAGCTTACAAACAACAAGGAAGGGCAAAGAGGGCGCTAGACCCATGTTAATAGCTTAATTGTGGCTCTGTCCGCTGGTGTCAAAATTTAAAATTGAATACGGGCACCACACCTAATCTCTTACAACATTTATTTCAATATACTCATTGACATGCCTGAAAGAAATCGCTCAACGAAAGTAGGGACAAAATGGCGTGACAGTCTACAACACTGATTTTTATTATCCCAGTTCTTGCTTATGCACTCTCCCACCACAAAACGAAGGAAACGTAATTTTCACCAGAGTGTACATGAGGTCGTTTTAATATCGACGGAACCACTATCAACCATTTTGAATAAGTATATAATAACGTCAATGAGAACACTGTAAATGTTTTAACGCAAGACAGTTGAGAACTCACAATTAAGAAAGTTGAAACGTTCAGAACGATTGAATCGAGAGAAATAAATAAAGGTATACGTGATTATGCTTGAAAGTAGGCTATATATCAAAAGGTCAACTTGGGTTATCGTTTTTCAAAAGAATTCGAGTCCCTGGTAGCGCTCACAGACGATTGAAATGGTGTCATTACAACGTCCTTCCGTGACCTCACTGCAACGCACTAAAACCCCAAATCTCATACAAACATGTACAGCTGTATATTCTTACACGTAACACTCACAATAAACTCGGCTAGTCAAGATAGAAGTCACATGTTACTTCCTGCAAAGCACCTATATCCATGTAGTAAGACTATACTAGACTGGACAGTAAACTTTAAGTTTAACAAATATCTTTAAAGTTGCTAACCTATAGAATACACAACTAAAAACTGCTTACCGTGTTCGGAGAGCTTTGTTAGTGAACAGCACAACACCTTAACGACTATAACTTTGGACGTAAAACCACACGTTATAGATGAACTACGGCCATGTCCATATTGCCGTAATTCACCCTTTGTCTGGTGCGTGTCTACTAGGGGCTACACCAGAGAACGTTTTACTTACGATGGAATTAGGTCATGCAAATTAGAAGGGGTGGCAATATTAACCAGTCCATAAACAGTGCTAGTTCGTTGTCCATATGAGCAGAGATAATAAATTGTGCGACGCTGAAAAAGCTCTGCTATTTTGTCTGACAATGCAAATACTGGACTATTTATACTCAAATTTAGGTCAGATGTAAAACTTTCTTTGACAAGTTGTTTAAAGTTATTTAGATTAGAATTTGTAAAAAAATCGTCACTGTGATTGCCACCAGCGTAAACTCACCAAGTTGATAAACTGCGACAATTATTATTAAACGTGAGTACTCTGAACAGGTCTTCCGTCATACATTCGCCAACAATAGCGAACTCAAGAACGCTGATCATCAACACACCTCTCTCATTCTTGCCCAGTCGCATGACCCGAGTTGTAATTGGATTCGGGCTTTGCACAAGATTATGCCTCACCAGTTGTGAATGGGCTACTGTATCTGTGTTGTGTACTTGTTAGTAAAACAGATGGAATTGTGTTTAGATATACTGGTCACCCACTTTGTATCGATAAAAAAACGGACCAAGTTCATTTTGTTGGTTGCACATGGTCTTGTCATGATAGCACTTGATATCCTTATATTCGACAAAATTTTGTTATACAAAAGACGAACCAGTGAATCGAATGATGAAGCATATTTTCAGCTGAGATGCAAACACCTTTTAATCACCAGCTCTCAATAATTCGGTACTTTAAATCTGAAACCTGACTGATACACATAAAATTAAACTTTTCGGAACACGCTAACGACGATTGACAGATAAATATTAATAAATTAGGAAAATACGTACTTACCCGCTGTAAATGAGAGCCCAAGCTGTAAAACAATAAAAACACATCCAGCAGTCTCAGAACCTACACCATATGGCCTTTACCAAAAATAAGAAAACTTCACTACCATTTTCCATCTCATATTTATTCATATATGCATCAAATATTCATATATTCATATACTTTTATGTACGTACATTTATTTCCGGTTCTCTATGTCTGCATTTTATTAATCCATTTTTCGGTAGGTTTCTCACGGACAGTTATTATAGCTTATAGTACCTTTATTGTAATTTGTCTGTCCAAAACCTTTCTTAAGCAATAAATCACACCAAAGGACTGTATACCACTAGATTTTAACCAGTTCGCGACATATATGACTTGAAATGGTCAAAACCGAATGATATATCGTCGATAGATGTGATTAATTGCTGTTATATCATAACAGTATATTGAAATTCTCGCATCAAAATGGCGCAAATATATGCCGAGCGACCATAGCCACGCTCTTAGCAACCGTGACGTACCACATTTCAAAAGTTGTGATGAATCTGAAGGTGGTTCATAGCAATTTCAAGTCAGCAGACTTTCAAAAGTTTAATATGCCTCGGACCCATTACCACGTCCAAACCAACCAACCAACCAACCAACCAAATTTCAATTGACCTTAAAGAAAACGTGGATTTGTTTGTACCACCATCACGTGATCTCTTGGCATACGAGTCTGTAGAACATATCTCGACGTTTTTATTCCGGAGTAGAACCATTGATTGAGAACGACATAATCTATAACTCAATTCACATCGTCAGAAAAACGTTACATGTACGATTTTGACATTGTAAATAAGCTATTTTCCAAAGTTACCTCATAAATGTGTGTGTGCGTTCGTGTGCGCCAGCCACAGAGTATAATTAAACCATGGCTTTACCGACAACCAATACCCCCTTCTCAGACTTGTTGCAAGACTGGAGGAATTCGGTTGCTTTCGACATATCAAAATTGAACAAAATGAGGGCTGATTGTACAAATTTTTTTGGCTAAGAAACAAATGAATGCATGAATGTAATTCTTCGGCATAATATCGCTATTGTGCCCAAATTGAACAAAATTAGTTGAGATATCTCTTAATATAGGTGCTCTATACTTAATAAACATTCAATACAATATGATCGTATGGCAACTCTATGTTGTCATATAGTGAAACATATGGATATTTATGCCGTGACACACTGTGTTTATTGCAAGTTTCAATGATATCGCTTCCAGTATATTGGAGTTATTGGAACGGACATGAAGAAATGTAACAAAATGGCCGTCTTGCGATATTGGATAGTATTGTGAAACTGATATTAATAATGATGGTGCTGACGACGACGACGACGACGACGACGACGACGATGATGATGATGATGATGATTGATGATGATGATGATGATGATGATGATGATGATGATGATGATGATGATGATGATGGTGGTGGTGGTGGTGGTGGTGGTGGTGGTGGTGGTAAAGGTGATGTCACCATGACAATAATTATGCAATGAAAGCAAGTAAGACAAACAGAATACCTCTATGTTGTTTTAACCATAAAATTAGTAGCTTGTAGAAAGATTGCCACAGTTGGGCCCATTGCTAAGGCGCTAACATGATTGATGACGATGGACCTGATGACAAAACGTTATTAGTGACAAGATATATCATATTGCCTCATTATCTCTGTATTGTCCTAAAGTATACAATATGTCGTGGAAGAGTAGAAGATGGGCGAGTTATAATTAGTCTCAATGCCGCTATCCAATATCCACGATGATCTTCCTTGGTCTGTCTTCAATATTCGCAATGAACAGACCATGCAGAGTAACTATGGCTACACAGAGATCAAAGTCACTGCCCGATATTAATAAGCAGACTGTCATATATCATGTAGAAAAAAGGAACACTATTTAGTTCAACTCCATAGGTTTGAGCGATAGCGTCACAGCTTAGACTCACTGGAATAGAAAACAAGGAATGGGCGTTTGGACGGGTCTTATTAAAGCGAAAGACCTTCGCAGGAACCGTCATTTTGATTGTGTATCTTTGCAGATATGTCAAGAATAAATTCTTATTCCTCAGAATAAGGGAAAAGAGTTTCGGCATTTATACATTTTGAGATTACACCTCATTAAAATTTATTGCGTTTACTCCCCCGACCTATATAATAAATCAACGGCAACAATATAGATTTCACCTCTAACCCTAAAATAAGCGTGTGTTGTTATACGATTTGAACAAACGGTATACGTGCGTCAATTATGATAATGCCGAGCGAGTCCGCTCCCTGACTACGAATATTGTCGACGACGTTCAACTACAGAGTGGAATGGTTGGCGAATCCTTGTCCACGCGGACTCTTCCCGGGATGCCGACGACGAAGCCGGTTTGATCAGGGAGCGGTCTGTGAGTATATTATGCGTTTTGTAAGCGCGGGTACGCGGGGACACGTCAAATTTGTGGCAGCTCGCCCTTTCATCATTTGAAATTAATCATAACCCGATCGACGGCAGCCATCTTGAAAATAACGGGAAACCGTTCGACGTGGACACAAGGGCTGTTTGCACACGCAAATCAAATTTTACTACACTGACGAGTGTACGTACGTGTACACAGTTTCTTTGCAAGTAAATTATTAATAGTATAACACAGGTACTCTACGAGTGACTTCAGCGCTTGTTTTGTTGAATTGTTTAAGTAAAAGCCCACGGGCAGCTCATGGGAATTTTGATATCTTCCAACGCTTTCAGTGATTGCATCAATTTGTTATGAAATTATTAAGGACAACGTACATCCACTTGAACGCGCGACTAGAGGTCGTTACGGTACTTGCTTTTTTAAAAATCCTTGTTTGCACATGAAAGCAATATTAAAACGAATATTATTTTACAAATTTTGAGATAGATTTACTGGAAAGGCTCGCTGTTTATTAACAGAAGCATTTACGCTGCTTGGGTTACATATAATTCTCACAGCTTACGACACCTGCCTTGTCAAACTGACACGGGGCGAAAACCTGTGACTGTTATCGGAGCTACATGCATGTTTGTTTTTTTCCCTTCAAATCTGTCGGCCCGGCTGTCTTTCTGCTCGTATAAGTAGCTCTTTTGCAGTATTTTATGGACCAAATTGTCCTCATTTTGAAAATATGACCAGGCTATCTTCGATGCTTTGCGTAATTCACACGGCAATTGTGCGTCCCATGACTAATCGGCACGTTTGAAACTCTGAGAGAGAAAGAGAGACAACAGGAATGAAAAGGGTGAGCAACATCGCGTCTTATATCACGGGAATGTACGACAGATTTTGAAGTTAGCTGTGCGAGTGCCTTATACCCTTCCATCTGGACTCCAGATAGGGTAATTCTGATTGCCTCTTCTGTCTATTAACCATCTTGTCTGTCAACCAACTTTCCAGAATTTTCATTACATGACTATCAGTTAGGCATCGGTATTTGGCACAGTGATCGTTCTTGCAAAGGATTTTAAAAGTCTATAGGGATTACGTTATTAAAAGAGAGAGAGAGAGAGAGAGAGAGAGAGAGAGAGAGAGAGAGAGAGAGAGAGAGAGAATTGGAGAATTGACATGATTAGGATATGTAACATGCTGTGGAACGAACAGAGAATCGTGTTAGCTGGTCAATACTGGACTGAATGGGCAAAATTTTGAAATAGATTCAAGCGGTATTTTGCAATTAATGCTGAGGCGCAAATATTTATGAATAACACCATGCCAATTTAGTGTAAGTATTGCCACTACAAGTAATTACCTCATCGTGTAAGGGAATGTCAAGGTGTATAGATTTAAATTATGAATAAACCCGATGAATTTCATTCTTCTCGGAAAAAAAACCTGCCACCATTTTATTTTGTAACGAATGTTGATCTCGTTGTTAAGCATAAAGTTCGTTGACGCGTACAAGTACGTTAACATAATTTGGCACCACAGCGCTTCCGTCAAAATAAATTACATGTGTGTTAGCAACCGAGCATTCACTTTCACGCTACACATCACCCGACTGAATGTAAATGCCAATCAAACGTTGAGTATGTGATCCGTACACAAACAAGCTGACCTTGGATTTGTAATGATATTGGGGGAGAGA
>LD350638.1:51648-68541 GCA_001465055.1 Ptychodera flava
AGGAAGCAAGTACTGGACGTCCTTCATGTTTAAGTTCAGGAATTGCAGGCCTGGAACTCAGAAGACAGGAAAAGTCAAATGCCTGGGTGTTAAGACTACCAAGCCAGCGACTATTACATCTCGTTATTAAAATTGTACCCGACCATGGATTTTGAATTCCTGATAAGAAATGTTGAGGAGCAGTTTAAACGCCGAAAAGTACCACACTGTCCACAGGCAGACTTTGCGGAGTCCAAGGTTGCAAAGCAGAGGTCTGATGAAGACTTGCATGATTGGGCAATCCGGGTGGAAATACTCAGCCATTTTGCATTTGGCCAAGATTGTGGGTCGTCCACAATAGATTTGATGGCCACCGCAAGGTTCTGTCACGGATGTGATAATAAAGGCGCGGCGTTTATACGGCTACGTCACGTCCTGAATCCATAGATGAAGCTACCAGGAAAATTGAATATCATCGATTACTTGAGAAAATGATTTGTGGTGAAGCACATCGGCATCGGGACAGCAATACGGTATCAGACCAAGGGGAGGATCAGCAGCGTGAACAAGTCGGAACAATGGCGCCTACTGATGAACGGGTGAAACGCCTTTGATGATCCTCATTGGGTAGCAACAGAGTTGCACAGCATATTACACCATGTTCGCAGATAAGGACAATTGCCGCTAGTGTCAAGCACCAGATGATTTTAAGGATGGACACATCCCTTACACGAAGAGATTCACCATCCAAAAGGCCAGTTTCATGTCGGTTATTGACTCAGAACAAGACCAGCGTTGACCAGAGCGAACGTGGTCATAGTGTAGGGACAGTGGTTGTGTTACCAATTTTCCCACTCAGTTGGCCTTGGTATCATACCCTTTCATTCTTTGCCTTCGGATAACTGTCTCCCAATTGATGGAAACAATCGACAGAAAAGTTGTGCCCCTGCAAAAGAAGTAAAGGTTTTAGTGATTTTACCTCTCTGTTGCTAACGATGAGTAGCTTCATTAGTTTTCTAGTTTAAGTAATTTTGGGAGCCCTTCCTTTTAGGTAGATTGTATTTGTAAAATTTCCTTCCTGGTGGAAATTCAGCAATTTTTGCAGATGCACTTTGACATCTTCTGCAGCCAAATGGTCTCAAGTGTTCTTCAAATTGATATCAAACTAACCAGTGAACGAATATTGAGATCGGCCTTCCGTTGCAACTGTTTTTCTGACCACTCTCTACGCCCCTTCAAAGTGGAAAATCAAAGTAGGACAATGTAGAAGACTATAGGCCTAGGTAGATATTACTGCAGAAACAAATTCATCTGTAGACTTAAGGAGTAACAGAATGTATTCACAGTATAAATTGGGAAGTGTGACTTATTCTCAAAAAAGGCAATTGTTGGGGATGTTTCATAAAGTAATCCTTATTACACCTCTTCGGTTTTCACTCGTCATCCCTCATATACAAATATCCATTCAATATTTTAACTACACATTTCGGAAGCTTATATGTTCATGCACTCCATATTTCGCCATGAAGTCTTATGCAACCTATTGTATCCACATTCTTTGATATATTTTACACTTTTGCTCGTTATTTTTCGCACTCATGTACACTTCTGAGGCCCTAGGGCAAAACGTTGTCGCAATACATATCTGACTGTCAACCACAAAGCACTGGGTAGATCAGCTCTGTTCTTGAAAACATGTACACATTTACACCTGCTTCTAGTTTGCAGCAATCAGAACACGGTGATGTCACTCGGGGGAACCATTGTATCACATTACTCGTACGAAACGGTTGAGAATGACGACCCTACATCTCCTGGCTGCACGCTGAGTATATATCCATTCGGAAAGTATGACCACATCTACTTGAACTTCATCGAAGTTGATATCGATGCCGGTAAGGATATATTTTTTATGTTTATTTGATGTTTTAAGGTTTATGAAATCATCATAAAAAAGCATTACAAGTTCTATTGTTTATTGGGGGCGCTCTCTGATAAGAGATGCATTGAGACTGGTCTCTTAATGGGCATGATTGAGGATTATGTGAAAACATTTTCATGGTAGTGTGCATATTGCGGCTAATTTTTAGTTTAAATTAATTCTCGTGTAGTTGATGTTTACAATTACATTATTCAATTGGCATCATGGGACTGTTTGTCACCATAATCGCTTTCATAGTGCCTTTACAGTTGCGTATGAAGTCCTTGTGGAAAGTTTAGCACACAATTAATACATAGAAAGCATAAAATGGAAGCCCTTTCTGCTCCAGTATTTGACGAAACAAAAGATCCCCCATATTATGCAAATTATGAACTGCTTTGCATATCCAGTAGTCGCGCTCGCGCGCTCTCGAGTTGTCAGTTCTACATGCAGATGTCTGAAGTAGAGATGTTTCCATCGAGGGCAGTTACAACGATATCCTCGCTTACGATGCATAAACTGCCCATAGATTTTTAAAGTAGTTTTGTTCGGCGCCTAATTCGACCTTATTCTCCTACAAGATTGCTTGGGCGGAAGTGACGCAATAGTCGTCTATGACTCTTCTGAACAGCTGATGCACCTGTGTAATCATAACGAGACTGGAGTAGTCACGACATCCCCGGATGAGCGGATGACCGTCACCTATACACCCAAGTCAGCTTTACACCACCGCCGATTCAAAGCTGTATTCTCAGTCTACACAGAAATCGGTATGCAGATACCTCACATGTTATGATAAATATAAAACCTCTGTGCGGTAGATTGGAAAATTGCAGACATAAGCGCTTCGACACTTGAAGGTCGCTACGTCTATCCGATTTGAAGAAACATTATAATTCTTTCTGAATTCGAAGGAGCAAAATAGGTTGAACTTATCAATTGTAAATATGTTGTCAGAAGTATAACTCACCTTATCAGAGTCAGTATCAACGTATAGAGAAAAGAATCGAACTTGCATGCACTTCATAACTTATTCAGAGCGCATGCGCCCTCCTACGCACACATTACGTATGTCATTCGTATTCTAATCTGTTTTTAGTCCCACCCTGGAACGAAAATATTTCGACGGGAACAACTGGAAAATATATCAAAAACTGCAGCTAATGGAACTTTATTAAAATTTAATCGATAAATAATAGTCCTTCATCAACTCACGGGAAAACATAAAGAAACAGACGTACCGGAAACGCAAAGTGCGCACTAACACATTTTCAGCCGATCGTCTCTGAATCGCCGCGAAGCGGCTGATCTGCCAAAGTACGACACTGATCCACAGACTGACCGACTTGTATTTCACAGGTTCATCAGAGAGCTGTACATACAGAAACGATTACCGCTGCGGCAATAATCGCTGTATATCATCCATACTGCGTTGCGATGGTTACGACCACTGTGGCGACGGTTCTGATGAGGTCAAATGCTCAAATGCAACAGGTAAACTTGAGTTCATCATCATCAGACAGATTTTTTAATTCTTTAAACGATTATCCAAAGTCTACATTTTATGCCACTAAGGTCTTTTTTCGAGGAACAAAACCAAGTTGTATGTCGTCTCAGTACGCCTATGATTAATTCAAGTTCAAATATAGCGAAAACTCTGTTGATACACATGTCTATTGATCCGCTAAATAGGAAATTATTTGAACTATACTATTTGGGCAATTCGATAAAGCTCATATTACACCTTCGGGATCACCAGAAGTGTAATGACGTCATCACAGTCTGTTGTTCTTGCGCGAATCACAGTACAAGGCTCCTTTATCCGATTTTACTCGAACAAAGTGTTTTATCATGCATGTTTCTATCGAGGAACTGTATATTTCAATCAGTCACAATTAGACAGGAATCTATATATGTGTTCTTAAATTCCCACCGTTCTTATCAATAATAGATTTATTAGCTTTAATAAGAAATAAATGTATGAATATCCGGATTTTTTTATATCTGACAAAGATGCTGGCATCGGAGTTGCCGTTGGCATAGTTTTCTTTTGCATAATATTCATCGTCGTCGTAATCTGCGTCGTCACGTACTGCAAAAAGAAGAAATCGTCGACGTCACCGATACGGCCCAGACACGAGGTCATTTCCATGACAACAGCGTCAACGGTCCTGACTTATCAAAACAGCGGGTTCGTCGCAACCGGGTGAGTCATTATTTCACCCAGACTGGCAGAACAAGTCTTTTGTGAAAGTAATATCATGAGATAGTCCAATCTGCCTGAAGACGTGATGTGTGTGGTTCCTTTGATGAACTCTTTTTGTGAGTCGGCAGATCGAATTGATTTTGATGAAAGTTGTACATGATCAACATAATGCTTAGAGGCGAGACTGCTTTGAAGGGCAGTATACTGGAAATTGCGATAATTGTCACATTTTCTTTCTATATCGACTTAGCTGTGTGTTCTGTTTAGTGTATTGAAATGCCCGTTGTTAGCTTGTCAACGCAGCCTGCACATGCACAGGGCCTCAATATGGATCTCAAAATAAACTGAACAATTTTTGACATGTATCAAACATATGTAAACGGTGGACAAAGGGTTTGGCATCAATATTCAGTACTCAGAACTATGATATTTGATTGCTGTACACAACATACATTGAAAAAATCTGCTTCCTTCTTTAAAGGTGTTTCCTGTTATATCGTTATAGTTTTGCCAATTTTTTTCTGCAAATTTGATAACATATCTCACGGTTAAGAAAGTCAACATTGTTGGCATCGACTGCTGTTATGAATTTTCGATTGAAACTGTTTAATTCAGAACAATTAACGATTTTACGATATATTTTCCTATCGAGGAAAGGTGACGGTTACATATAACTTGCTCAGTCTGGTTCCCTGACCCATTTCTACCGTTTGCTGCGCTACTAACGAAAATAGGGTCAGGTATGGACTAAGTTTTCAGTCAGAATTTGACTGCATATTAATGAGCACAGTCACCTGACAAGATCATGTGATCAGCACATCTGTACAGTGGCAAGCTCGGAAATTACATGACGAAACATCGAACGTTGAAGTTGTTTGCACGGCTGACTCTGTCTCTGTTCTTCTATGATGGTATTAAGTGTTGAAATGACGATTATCGTCTATGATTTTTTTTCTCAGACGTGACCTGGTGACCATGGTGACCTTTGGCACGTACGGCAATAACTAAAAAATAAATGACTTTTCGTTTTTCATCCAAGGTTGACATAGGATGCTTGGTTAGGGAAACTATGGAGTAAAAATCACTCCTTGGGCATACGAAATCTAAATTCGAAAGTAGCTCCAAGTTTGAAATGAATTCAACGCAATCATTACAATCGTATACTATTGACCAATAGCCATGCTTACAATAGCCCATACCTGCCTCTTTTTTCGTAAGCAGCGCAGCCAGCGGTAGAAATGGGTCAGGGAACGCAGACTAATAATTTGCTCTTTTTTAATCTTAACTTCAAAAGCCCTTTTACTGTGAACGTGTTGCCGGAGCACCGCAAACAACAGGAAGGACAACTTGGACCGAGCGCCGAACAACAAATACTACCTCGCGTAGGGATATGGAACCCTCCGCCGCCAAGGTCACGAGAGACTACAACGGGGCCGCACAATCGGGACATCTGAAACCGCAGTTGCCGAATTTCCCGTCGGAACGGGTACACCCTTGATGATCGTGCCGACAAGCAGACACTTATTATGCTGATGTCGCAACCGATGGGACAGTGGGAGAAAGTACCGGAGCAGGAAACGGCTGTTGCATCACACAGCGATTTTGATGGTGCTGAAACAGGGTTAACAACAGAAGTTTTAAGAACATAAGCAGTATTCTTGGTCTTGTGCGGGATCAGCAGTCAGATTGCAAGGATAAGACCTCTGTCTTCAGGGCACCGTCAGTAGGGATTTCAAAACTACCGTAAAGTGTTGGGACTTTAGGAAAAAGATCACGTGACCAGTTGTGCACTGCAGGCCGACAGACGAGGCAATATGTGTTCTGTGCAGGTATATATTTCGTACACCAACAAATCACATTTTTTGAATCAAATTATTGCGTCATAATATAAAAAAAATGAATGTATTCTTTGCAGGCTTCATAAAACTTGTTCCTTTGCCCTTGTAAGGATGGAAATTTTCGTTTTATTTGATTTAGGCCTAGTCTTTGTAAATATGGCCTGAGGACAACCAGGGACAAACAAGTTTTGTATATAAACCTGATAAAACACAAAAAATAAATCTGGGAGGGTAGCAGTCAGAATTTAGAAAAGTAATGATGATAGATATTATAGTGGCGTTGGATCATTATTATTTACAAATGGAACCTATAAATATTTGCAAATTACATAGTTTGAGTCGAAACGTAACAGGGGTACATAAGTTCTTCGATATAAAGTTTGACTGTAAAATTTACTTTTCATCATGAGAACCGTAAATTTACGATAAATAACAATCACTCAAAGGTTATATTTGACCGAGAAAAATGGTGTTGGATACATTTTCAAATACCTGTAAAATATTATTTTTTTACGATGCTAGTGGGTTTCTAACAGTATTTTTATATCATTGCTGATGATAGAGAATGTAGACAAGGCTTACTGGCTTTTCTGTGTTTAACACGATTGGAACTAATTTGGGATAATTGGATGATGAAGTAATGTCGGTTTAATCTGCAAATGTAAGGTCATCTGCTTGTCTTTTCACGTTAAACACTCGTTTTTATGAGTAATTTGTAATATTGCAACATTCAGCTATAGAGCACCTAAGACTTTTGAGAAATTTGAAAAATGTGAAGGTCCAATTATCCCACATTAGTTCCAATCTTGTTGTTTGAAAACATCACAGCAGCTGAACTATTATATTGTCGTATGTATCACTCCCATTTTCTTTGTCAGTTGCAACTAAGATAATTGTTTGATGTAATAAAAATTCAATTATACTTTGTAGCATTGCAACTTCCTTTGGTATGGCGAAGTTGTATGCAAGTACAATTCATTCCCTTTAACTTTTTAATTTATAAGTGATAACATTTATATTAAATTTTGTGTCATTTATGTAGCGTCAAAGAAATTGCTTAAAAAACATTGTTTTGACATGCGTTCATCGAACAGTTTTAATCTCATTTCAATAATTATAATGTCATACATTACAGTAAATATTTGATGGTTTCAAGAGATTCCCATTGTAAGCTGAAAATAGTATTTTGGCACAATTCCAATATTGAATTAAACATTAATGCGTTTCATTTATATCCCAAATAGCCTTTCTATATTCTTTGGATGTCACAAGCTTCATCTACGAATATCTCCTTTGGTTGGGATTTTTATTATAAAAACTATACTCTTAACCAGTCATTACTTTGTAAATAAAGTAAAACAATGAATTGTCGACTTGTGAATGTTTTCTCATAGCCCCAAATCAAACCCCGCGAAAGAAAACGATATCATGCAAATTACCGCAGGGGAGCGTTCACGGTAAAGGACAGGATTCCTCTACCTCAGTGAAGTGTACGGACAGAAATACTGTGAAATGCAAGAGAATACAGGTCTATAAGGAATAATACTACACACAATATGCTTGTAAAACTTAATACTTTCAAATAAGTCTACAGTCAAATTGTACCAGTAAGCGGTTTCGCCATGCAGAGATAGTACAAAGGCATATACATAGAAAATATACCTTTCTTGTGTAATTTGCATTTATATTCCATACATTTATTGCTCAGATTTGTTACTCATTCGAGACCTACGCCGCTTTGAGACCTTACCGGTGAGATTTTTTGATCACAGAAAATTTTGTGAAGTGAGATCGGCGGTTTAAGTGCATAATAACACAGACAAACATAGCCAGACTCGCAACGGTTATTGTTTAAGACGTGAAGCGGTTACGTAACCCATCCATGTTCGCCTCGCCTCAGGTTGCTCTCGCCTCTCTTTTCCGAAGAGTGACGACCATGCAGCCTTCGGTAATTTTCGGATTTTCGCCAATTGTTAAGCGAAAGTATGTTCGGCGAAGTTTGTGTTGTTGTTGTCGTGTGGTGCTGAGCGGAATTGACGTGCTGGCGAAAACGGAAGTGTTTTGAGCTTCAGGAAAGTGAGTTTTATAGTTTTAAAAATTCCTCTCATATTTCTACGAATATATAATGAGTGTGTTTGAACCAAATTTGAAAGTATTTTATCGATACTGTCTGGTTTTACTCAATGGTTTACGGTCAGTCATACAGTCTTTTACACGTGCATCAAGGAAGGACATGTTTATGAAACTGTTGGCGTGTTATGTTTTGATAGGCGTGAAGCAGTGTTTCTGGCCTGAGAGCTCACAAAGTAATTATGGTTGCTATGCGACTGGCAGTACGATGCCATCTCGTCGTATTTTTCGCATAATCTCGTGCAATTATCAACCACAAACAAAGCCTCCAAAAAGTTTAACACCTTTTGAAGCTCATTTTAATGTGAAAAGCCAATAGTTTACCGAGACGACCATGGAACAAAACGCATGCCGCGTTTCCAGTCTGTCTATATTTGTCTGTGATAATAATCAGTATCTAATTTAATGCCAGAGTAATTTGCATTCCATAACTGGTATCAGTAATTGTAAATATAAGAGACTGGGCAGTGTTCATGACCCCTGGATGACCTCAAATTCTGTTAATTTTGATGGCATGTATGTATTCAAAATTCAACATTTTGTTGCGACCAACTGGCAAACTTTAGTCTGAAAAACTCTATTCGGAGGCAAGTGCAGAAGTCACATGAATACAGCCAGATTGGTTGGCGCGTTTGTACAAAATACCCGGATGTATCAGTGTACGAAGGGGTCATGAAACTGGCTAATTCGGATCTGAAAATTTGCAAAACCCTGCCGCAGATTGACTACCCAAGACAGGGAACCACCATTAATTCAATCTATAGCAATCAGAATCTCCTTGAAAGATAATTTTCATGATTATTCTTGAATTATCAACTGAGTGAAAAAGGTCAGATGCAGTGGTTGCCCATTCAAAGTACCGATATACAAAATTATGCGACAACAGAACAAACATTTCAGCAATGCCTTGTAAGCCGCTTTTGGAATAATATTATGTAAATCTTACAAAAGTGGAGAAGTATTCATTCCATAAACACACCCCAATATAAGTCAATAGTGCATGATATAGGCCAGTGAAAATTCTCAGATGATGAGGTTATCAGATCATTTACATATTTAAATTTCTTCATTAATACAATTTGCATAAATGAATATATTTATTAATGATATCGAACATGATACATCGATACAAAGGCGGCCCAATAACATTATGCCAACAGAAAAATATCCAATCGAAATATTACAAATAATCGCAATTTTATACATTGAATAATGATTAAACATGTGTGCATTAAACTGGATCAAACTGAAGATATCTAGGCTACAGCCAAACCTTTGTCCTATGCTAATGACGAGATCTTTACAAGAAAAGTACCTTTCATGTTGATGTGGTATAGAACTTAGTTCGTATGCCACACGCTGGCTCTAAGAGTGTCATGACGTTGTTTGAACTTTTAACGATATTCTAAGCAGGCTATCTTCCCGGCAATACATGGCCACCTTCTAAAGAGCTACATGAAGCTATTCAAAAAAGAAAATATTAATGATACAAATTCCATAATAACATTTTTTAATATCACTTCTCTGATTTACCTTTGCATTGATATAATATGTATATATAATGTTCCCTGAACGGGTACGACACTTCTTTTAAGAGGCAATATTTTCTTCCAGAAAATGGGTACACTTTATTCCTCCGCTACCTGGAGTACGAAGAAATACATGGTGTTACCCTCTGGTCTCGCACACGAAATGTATTGACGGTCAAAATGTGTGATCATGTAGTTGACAATAAAGTAAGATTCGGGTCTCAACGGCAACAGGAGACGTTATAAAATGTCATACAGGCTTTGTTGATAAATCAAACACGACGCACTTTGACATGATTTCGGGAGAAGGACGAGGAATGGGACAGAAAAAGGAAATGCGTCTTAACTTGAAGAACACCGAATTTTGTTACTGTTGTAACAATGCGTCAATGGACCTCTCGAGCTCCACTTTTAATGATTGAACCGCAGTAAACTTGGAAATCTGATTGCGGTTCTTGTTCGTGCTATTTGGTAATAAAATTGAAAAAAACCCCCACTGTTTTGTTTGCTGTTGCAATCACACTCTATAGTTTCGAAAGAACACCATGATAATTCATTGGGCTGTGGTTACTGTAAGTACCGGGCAGGTTTTGAATAAAGTTCCAAATGTTACGCTTCTTCCAATGGTTACTGGTTCTCGCAAAAACACTTTTCAATCGATCGGTCGTCATCAGGTCGTGACCTTTTGCCTTAAAAGTGGATTTGTGAGCGGGAAGGTTGCTGGACGATGCAGTCTTATGTGACTGTAGGAAGGCGTGTGACGTTGGACGCTGTACTCAATTCCTGCCTGGTGCTTCCAGCCATCGAAGCCAATCATTATGTCGTTCCTTGACATTTGTATACAGTGGTATCAATATGATTAAAACAACAGCAACAAAAATTCGGTGTTCTTCAATTTTATTAGTAAATAACGACATAAACAAGAAGAACAACAACCAGATTCCCATTTAATTGAACCATCACAATGGTTTTCCTCCAACTTAGTAATGGGAAGCTGGATTTCTACGAAGGGAAATGGGTGTGAAGGGTTAAACCCAGGTTAAACCCGTAGGGTGTACCTAAAAGATGATGCAAGGGGCAGATTTCGTCTGTTTCTTGTCTATTCGTTGACCATCGTTTGGAACGGAATGGTGCTTTTGGATCTCCTCTTGCAGATGACGGCGATGCCGGAGAGGAGGGCGATGACGAAGACGACGAAGAGGGCGGCACAGCCAAACACCAAAGGAATGCTGAACCCTTTAAAAACGAGAACAGTAAATAGCGGTAAAGAAAAGACCAGAAATTGCACGATGGAAGTGATTCGTGTTTCTGAGACGTTGATTGTCACAATGTTGAGTGGAAGCATTTTAGCAAAGTCTCCAGACCGATCATCAAGCTGATTTCGTACTCACCTTTGTCGCAGTTTTGTTCGTCGGACATGTCGCCGCAGTCATCGTAGCCATTACATTTGAGATCGTCTTTGATGCACCGTATCGTGGTCTGACATTTGAAAAAGCTAGTTGCCCCGCATGGATCTTCAATCGCTGAAAACGGTAAGAAAGAACGAGTGACCAGTTACGTACGACACACTAACAGAACTATACTGGCAATATGCAGTGTCTCTGAAGTTCGTTTATATTGCTCATTGGTTGGCCGGAAGTCACTGTTATTATACAATCATTTCCGAACAGCCAATCAGAAACACAAAAGCCCTTGTTTCAGGCTCCTTAAGTTGTTGCAAATGATGACACTATACGAAATTTCCGAGCGGCTGTACACTGGCCGAGCTTGTATGAGGGGCATCTGAGCTTCTGACACGCATCATCTCGGAGGGTCATGATTGATTGATAGATTGTCATTATTTACAGCAACTTGAGGAGTCTGAAACTAGGACTACCAAGTAACCGATTGGCTGTTGGGAAATGATTGAATACGAATATGTGAGCTTCCTTGGCACTGATGAGCGTCCATGTGTATAGCGTATATAAAGAAAAAATTATTTTGGGAAATGATTGCATACGAATATGTGAGCTTCCTTGGCACTGATGAGTGTCCATGTGTATAGCGTGTATAAAGAAGAAATTACAGTAAACGATTTGGTCGGCGCACACCACTCACCATTTCGTTCTAGGTACACGGTAAAGTAAGCGTGAAAACCACTGTGATTCCCGGTGTGTTGGTGTGTTTTGAAGAGGAGGGTTATGTTATCACGTCCTTCGATCACTTTCCCAACATCGTTGCTGCACAAGGCGCGACCAGCCAGTCCATACACGTCATACATGTACAACGCGTCTCCATATATGCAATCTAGGCAGTGGCGAATGCCAAATTAAGAATTATAAACATGTTACGAAATTTACCAGGGGTCCGCATTCGCAAAATAAAATGACATAGTTGTCGCTTTTTTTTCTCGAGTGGTTATCGGCTGCAAACCATGTTTAACTGACTGATCAATGTACTTAAAATACGAGCAAGCAATTTCATGCAGTCTGGCGATATCGCTGTCATCCTTTGTGAAATGCTTCGCTTTACTTGTTCCGGGAAGTTCTGTTGACTTTTTGAAACAAGCATGACAACAATCGATGTAGACCGACGACGGGATGAACGCGGGCCAGTTTCCACTAATTGTTACTCAAAATTTCTAATAATATCTACACTAGTCATATATTTTCACTGAAAAAAAAAACATTTTTCCCTGCATTTATCACAGAGATGCAGTTGCACTTGTCGAAAATCATTGAATGCCCGGAATAATGGATTATTGATTCTCTCAGTCACCATAATCTAAGTGAATATCTTATGAAAACTATTACAGTCACACAATCTGGCCTACACGTGATGGCAGCCTCAGCCGACTTCCATTGAGACGATGTAAAGTTTTGAAGAAGTCAACTTACCGTCTGTTTGATTGAGATTGGCAAGATCTAACTTTAAAAAATTGATAGCGGCATTAAAGAGAGCGGGAACAATCACCGTGGAACACTGTTGATTGGTCGGGTAGTTCGAAGGGTACGTAGCGTGCGAGTTCAGGAAACCGTTGAACCCATATACCATGCTATTGTCACACACTGTAAATGAGAAAATTGGAAATTTATACAGTCTGTATTTAAAACATGACAGGAGCTAAAGAGATTCCAAACAAAAAAGAAAAATAATTGCAAAATTTGTATTATACGGCGCGAATCTGAATAATTACTCGTGGAAACGAGGGCATGTATGAAGCACTATACTCCCGTTAATAGGAGTTCGTTCTGAAATTTTGCCGAACACTCATGAGTATCATGCCGCCTTTCCTGTGAGCGCCACCACCGGCACTATACCGAACACTTACCAGAGAAGGTACCACCGAGAGTGATAGGCCCGTTGCGGTACACAGCGTAGAAACCACGGTTTGTTTGATCGTGTTCTCCGTAATAATACATATGGAGGTATGAACCCGTCGAGTTGATGGTGGGCGGGGCTGTGTCGCCGGTGTAGTTGCCTATCAGAGGAGCCGTGTCGTCTGCACCGTCGTAGATGAGAAGGTAAGTGCTAGACGACTCCATGTCGAAATCCACAAATTCTAACTGAAACCAAATCACGGTAACATATCCAATTATAGATGTAATCAAATTCGCCTTTACAAAGTTCCACTATCCACTATATCTGAAGCATCACTCTGTCACAGCCCCTCTTTTGCTACAGTCCCAAATTTGCCC
Source organism: Ptychodera flava (assembly GCA_001465055.1). Classification (NCBI taxonomy): domain Eukaryota; kingdom Metazoa; phylum Hemichordata; class Enteropneusta; family Ptychoderidae; genus Ptychodera; species Ptychodera flava. The sequence goes on from LD350638.1 coordinate 64,929, forward strand.
TCGCCATCCTCTCAATGGAGTGGACGGCGGACGACAGCGCAGTGCAACGTCTCAGGTTTATCCAGCTCACTGAAAGGGGTTAGCACACCAAGCTTTCAAAGGCGAAATACGCCTGGAGAACAGTTTTTGATCACTTAATTTTTTAACAATAATTGCCAGTGATATGGGAACCTTGTCTATGAAGTTTTCACTGCCCTGATTTTGGTTGAAATGGAAAATTTTATTTCCGCCTTTAGAATTAACGCAGGGCATATCAGTCATTTTGAATTTTAATTCAGTTACTGTGTTTCTCTAATGCCAAATTTTTACATTGTTGATCAATTATAAAGGAGGATCGTTTTAAATTTCCCAGGGGAAAATTGACCCAGGAATTTAAAACCTGTATTTTCTGGTCTGGGGCGCACAGCTATTGTGCAAAGGGGTAGATTGGGAGCAGACAGGGGCTGTGATCTTAATCGAAGTAGTGAACACGATACAACCATACAAACACCGGATGTCTCCTATTCAACTTACTCGAAGGTTGCGACGATTTTTTCACTTCTTTAACACAAAATGATAAAAAGGCATTCAACCCTGTCTAGGTACAATGGGTTTAGGGCGAGACACTGTAAAGGTATCGCAATATTTCAATCAATTTTGTTGATAGAATTATACTTCGGGTACATAGTCAAAGATGTGTAAAATAAAGACCAACCCGTTTTTGATTTGGGCCCATCATACAAGAAGCCGAGCACATACCTGAATTGTAGCGTCGTTTGTCGCAAAGGAGAGGTAGTTGCATGTATTCCTGTGGAAACGCCAGTCACTCGGGTAAGGGTATGAGGGCGTTTTAAAGTAGCCTTCATCAAAAGTTCCATAAGTGGTCTCCTTGCACGTATTCCTGGTGTATCTGGCATAAAAACCTCTTTTTGTTTTATTTTCGGTTGCCTCGAATTTCACATAGAGGGCGCTGTTGGTTGAAGTCATTACGTTATCTAAGGTGCCGTAGGAATACTCGCCGAGCACGGCGTCTTTATCCGAAAGCCCGTCATGAACTGTCACCTCGTCCCCGTACATTAAATCCCAGTCTTCAAAATTCAACTGTTGATTAAGATGAAGTTGCGTTATTCTTTCTTCATTTCATAGTAATAATTCACAGAAACTTGTAGGAACATTTCTGGCAATCAGTGTTCATTTGCCAACAGAGAACTGTAGTTTGGGGTATTCAAATTTCTCTCGCAGCCGCTAAAAACAGCATAAACAGCATGATCGACAAAGGTTGGCTCAGGCAAAGTAAGCGAATCACACAAAGCATTTTGCATCGTCTCTTACACTTTCTAGCGTATTCTCCTGTACATGGGTCCAACCAACTTATCGAAAACTGTGAGGGTGCTTCAGCGTCTCGTTGGTGTCACGATACACTAGAGTGACTGCACACTCAACGGTAGCGGTATTTTTCAGGTGCCGCCAACTGATAAATTTCATGAATTTCGCAAAATCATCACAAAACATGTTTTGAAGGCTGATATACCGATTATTCGTATTTTTGACCTTGACCCAAAATTTGGAGGGGAAAGTAGAGCTGTTCGTAACTGCCCTCCCACTGGCATACACGGAAAATATGCCCTCCCTCTGAATTTTGATGCCCACTGCCCTCCAGTATCTATAGTCTGCCCGCTCCCCACTCCCCACAACATTTCAAGCTCCAAAAATGCCCTCTCCCCACTACTGAAATTTCCCATTGCCAACTAGATGCCTACTATAGGCAACCCAGATCAACGCAAACCGTGGGAGCAGCTGGCAGTATAGCTTGGAACATTGCTCCCCTCTAAGTTAGGCGATAAATCTCCCCTCAAGTTCTATCAACCACGCCGCTTTCCCCTCCCTCTACGTATCTTCCGGTGCCCACTGTCACAAATTTTCTCCCCGCCCACTGAAAATAGTGAAATTTCTTCCCCGCCCACAGTAAATATAGATTTTTTCTCCCCGCCCGCTGATTAGTTTTGAAATTTGCCCGCCCGCTGAAAAACTTCGCACGAACACCTTTTTGCACGAACAGCTTAGTTGGCGGCACCTGATTTTTAGTCCACCGTGAAGACTGAAGCATACTAAACCCACACGGGACGATTATACAGATGCAGGTTGGGTGTCGTTGCACGCTCAGAGTCATATAAACGAACGAAACTCATGTATGGGGTGAGGAGTGACTCACTTTAGATTTAAGTGCACAATTCAACGCACTATGTCCCAAGGCTAAGTTTGTATACATACCGTTCTGATTTTGTTTTGAAATTTTATCGCTGAAGAATCTTATAAGCTCTGCGTTTACACTCCAAATAGCATGCTTAAGAAACTTCATTATGTCTGTTTAAGGCTGCTAGTCGAGTGAATATATTTTGTCAAAGTGGTAAGACCCTGCCTAAGATATTTAAGCAAGCTTGTTTTTTCTGCAGATGTTGTCCATTATTACAGCCCTCCCTTTTAGAGATCAACTTGTCGATCCCTAACCCTAGTTGTTTCCTCGCTCTGTGAACGCTGACTTTGTGGTGTAAAAGTAGTGTTTGAGAATAACTTACCATAATGCCTGTGCTTGGGGGCGCTGCGATGAAATAGTGGCAAACTTGGTGTTTGATGTAGTCATGGGGGTAGTTCGGGGAGTGAATCGCCCCAGCGGGTTCACTGAAAATGCCGCCACATGCGGGCGCAGAGGCTGTTGTATCGTAGGTAGCGTTGAAAAAGTTGTATGAGGGCGGCAATCCGTCGTCGTAGTGATAGTGCACCAAGAGGCTATTCCCGGTGGACGTAATCGGGGGTGGAACGCCTTTCCCTGAGAACGGTCCGATCAAAGTGTCTGACTGCGAACTGCCATCGTAGACTCTAATGTTGTAGCTAGGGTACCCCGGGATATTTAGAAACGTTATCTGCAAGAAAATTTGCATACAGTAGTAACATTGAAATATTTACATCATTTGAAAGACAGTAAAACTAATATTCTGTTGCCGATAACAATGCAAGAAAACTCCAATCACACAATATAGCAGGTGAATGATTTTGTCGTGAATCAGTGAAATGTGTAATATATTTCACAAGTTTCCTCAGCAAAATAGAACATTTGGTCTCGAGCGAAAAATAGAATTCAGCTTTAAACATTATTTTCTGAAATGGGATCGATAGATTGGTCGGTAGCATTGTTATTTCTGTCTTTGAATAATTATTCGTTGCATCTGTGTTCTACAGGTGTAAACGCTGGTGCCAAGCAGTTTTCAGAAAATCAATTGTATTTTCACAGGTTGCCGAAAAAGGTTGAAATTTCGAAACAAATTGAAGAATCATCCGGTTTGAACTAGATTGGTTGGAGTTACCGGAAACAGACAGAATATTATTTCTTTGACAATGACACGACACTGGAATAATTTACCCAGGACATTGTAAAAGCAGAAACACTTGACTTCTTGGAATGAATTGTCTTTGCACCGTACACCTTTTCAGTTCAATTTCGAACTTGCAAAATCCTCTATTTGATGAAGGTGGCTAGGCTAGGGAGAAGAAGGACAGCGTACAACAAAGTGACTGTATTCTTACTTCTCTCTCTCTCTCTCTCTCTCTCTCTCTCTCTCTCTCTTCTCTCTCTTTC
>LD350638.1:88750-115056 GCA_001465055.1 Ptychodera flava
AAATTAGGCATATTTCCCCAAGGTGGATTCGAGTAAACTTTTAGTATGTTGTTCTGGGTACCTCTCTAAAATGCATTCTGAAGAAAAAAATTCTGTTGCAATTTGTGGTGGGTCTAACCCTATTTTGACTGGACTAGTTCCTGACGTTAACACCCTACTTCATCAACCAAGGTGATTCATGGAGATTTTGGAAATTGTGTTTCCGGCATATTGGTATAATGACAGATCATTTTTGCCTGGTACTTCTAAACTTGATCGAAAGAAGAGTGATTGTAGCTGAGACGCTAACCTAAATATTGAGTCGTGGTCTGTAATTTCCTTCAAAATATGTGAGTTCAATCCGTTTGACAGTGATATGTAACGGTCCCGTAGAGTAGCTTGCCACATGTAATAGAATTCGGCATATAGTGCATCTCAAGCCTTCATTGTAAGTTGCCAATATTAAGACAGAACATTATGCCCGTTGTACTATGGTACAAAATTTGCAATAATTGATATTTGTGGTGAATGAAATATGCTTTTTGACACGAAACGCGACAAATTTCACTTTTTGGCCATTGTATTTTTCCGACGTCAATATTACCGTCAGAGACACTTACCTTTTATTTCAATCCAAAATGGGCTTCCTTCCAAAGGCGTCATCACGTAAGGTCTGCCAGTTTGACAAGAGGAATGAACTGAGTTAAAGATGTCTGTATGTAAAGGTCAAAAAGCTTGCGGAATTTTTCGCCAAGTATAGTTCAAGGCACATATCGTTAAATTCCAAGAGCAGAATCTTGGCAATCTGTGTTGAAAAAAGATCAAGTGTTCGTACAGGACAGGGAAATCACTTCATTTTTTTCAAACGAAAAAGACCTTACATCATAAACATAACATACTAATACATTAAACGAATGCAGTCTCATACCAAGAAAAACGGATTAAAGTTAGAACGCACCTCAGAGACACACACTCGGACTCTCAAACTTTTAACACGATTGAAACTAATTTGGGATAATTGGATTGGCAACATTTCTCAAGAATTTTAGAAAATTGTCTAATATTACACCATATTTGCTTACCATCTTTAAGATTTTATTCAAAATTTATGATGCTGTTGAAATGTTATGAGTAAGAATCAGTGCATGATAGTATCTAATGCAATATTGTTCAGAACATATGAACAATATTCATATTTGAATGAAAATATGAGAGTTTGTCTGTAGTTTCTTCATTACTGAAACAATAGTAATAATCTCAGTTTGTCACTTTTCCTCGACCAAAATGAAGCTTTTCGATTGATTTACAGTTAAGTCAGTCGAGGTCATTTAAAATGTGCCCTGACTCAATTCAATGTTTATGAAGCCTTAAATTCAGGAAAAAGTCAGGGGCATTTCAAAAGTGCCCTGACTCAAAAGTCGTCAAGTATTGAAATTTTAAGCATTTTGTCTCATTTCTTTAGTACATTTACACAAAAATGAACCTTTTTCATGAAAATGAGTCCGATGAAAGAGTTATGCAATAATCGTTGTGTTTTTGTTGTTTTGTTCGATGAGAACAATATTTCAAATTTTACACTATTCAATGATTTTGTAAAATTTCAGCTGTAAAATTTCGATTTCGTTACATTTCCCTAATAATTACTCTCATCCAATTTTCCCAAATTAGTTCCAATCGTGTTTTTTACAATTCTTTCCTGATATACCACTTGTGGAGGTTCGTTTCAAAGCTCTGGTGTAAGAGAACTTTTCACGGGCTTAGTTTTTCGAAATTCAAAAATATTATTTTTCTCAGGGATAGCGTCCATTTTGAATACCAAAAATGTTTGCATGGTGACCAATGAATTTTATTCTTGATTTTGAAAGAGAGTGATTGAAAGATTCCTTAAGGAAAGTTTGAGCAAAAGTTTAAGTCTTTCACTTTCGCGACGCATACTACCTTAAGCCAGGCATTCCTCGGAATGGCTAATTCTGCTTTTGGACTGCTTTGGAAATCCCATAGCCGCAAATACTTCAGCATTGTTTTCACTATTTAATTTTAGGCAAAATCATATTCAACCTCTTTCTCAGCAAGTATGCTGTTTCTATTTTAGAGAGCAAAAAATATCTTCGATGATAATATGTAAAATCACCTGGATTACTGTAGGATGTTGCATGGTGTACAACTTGTGGAAAGACGGTAAAGAGGCCAGAACATAGAGTCCAAGTAAACTGAAAAGCTCAAATATTAGGTCCCAGCCTTCAGGACGTTTGAGAGAAAACGACTGGATATACTCGTACTTTTTCAGCACTTATATTCTATTCTGTATGTTTTCACATATTTCTGTACTATTCAGAATGTTTAATTGCCCAGATAGTTTTTTTTTATAAACCCTATACCTGCATATGGACTGTGCATTGTTATTGTTGACAATCGATTTTGAGAAATTAATATTAATGTGGCTATATACAGGGAGTTTTTGCAAGCTAAAGTACTTAGGTCATTCACAAATGCTCAAACTTTGACATCATTTTCCTCTGTACAGGTCCGACTCTTAACCAGAAAACAATGGCGATATGGAATGAAAATACTGTAAAAATATATCAAATGTTGCAGCATAGACCCTCGAGAAAAACGAGGGTCTATGGTGGCAGTTACTCATATTTTTCAATCAAATAAGCTTACTTAATCAGTAACTGTGGTTTTGTTTCATCACAAGAAGAATGAATTCATTATAAATCCATTTGTCGTTTAGTTTTCCAAGTGGTATATATTTGCTAAGTATTCATTACCATAAATTTGTCTCTGATGCTTTGCCAGAAAAATCCTAGGAACATTTTTCTTTTGTGCGGCTATACGAACGTATAGAAGTGTTATATATCTAAGGCTTTTGTCAACTGACCTTTCAAACAGGAATGCTTCTTCACTGGAAAGTTTGCGTGTGGCATGAGCAGACAAAGCCTCAAGGCTGCAAGTGATGGTTTTCAGTTTTTCGCATGGTAGCGTTGGCGGGCGATCACATATATACACAGTCCTCCCCATCGCCTTCTCGTTCCGATATTCACATTTATTCGCCCACCTGTTGTTTCGCAGCATGTAGCAAGTACTCTGCTCGGTCACGCCGCTGGTGGCGTCTTCGAAGTAGCCCGTCCAATCGACGTTACGCTCAGTGGCTCTGTACACGTTATCCAGCCAGCGAACGGCTTCCCGAGGGTGTGCCAACGTTATCGTAATGAAAGCGGTTCCTGCCCAGCTTGCGTGGAAATACACGCTGTATGAACCGTTCCCGTAATCGATCACCCTCCCTGCAGTGGACTGCCTAGACAGCGAGTCTTTCATGGTAGCGAAGAAGAAATCACCTCCAACTGTTCGCCGCCTTCCAATCGAATCATACGATTCGATCTGTACATGGACGAAATCACCAAATTTCACTTCATCTTCCTTCTGGTATATTTTCAATCTGAACAAAGAAAAGAAAAGTAAACAATGAAAGAGTTACGAGATCAAGACATAAGCTAAGGAACCTTTCAGTTAATTTGAAACGTGGGCTGGGTAAATTGGATGGGGGGGGGAGGTGGGCTGGGGGAAATGGGAAGGGTCATTTTTTCAACTGTGGTGTCGGAATTCACTCAAAAATGTCAGTTCACTCTACACATGGGTGTCTATGGGGGAACTCGTAACAATATTCCCAAACATAAATAGCTATGTCTGTGCATTTATGTGAATCATGGAAGAGTGTTTGTGTTCAACAATAAACAGTTGTAAACGGTTGTATTTAAATTTCACCTCAAACTGTCGGTTCACTATACATTGGCGTCTATGGGGAAACTAATAAATAAAATGTTTCCAATACACAACTAGCTAAATCTGAGCATTTACGTATGCTTGATTATTTATACTAGAGTAGGGTGGTTAGAAATGTATATGTGTACAACAAATATAATACTGAAATTTACTCAAAATATCATTCACTGTACAAGGGAGTTGACATGTGACTCGAGTGGGCAGATTTGAAGTGCACATATCTACAGGAAATGTTATGTTGGAATTTCACCCCAAATGACGTTTAATCTAAGAACACGTCTAGGTATTCAAGGTGTTGGGCTGTACGTCTCTATTCAAACAGCTTCAACGATTACATCATAGACAGCGGAAGCTCGCTTCTATGGGGCGAGGTTAGGTGAGGTGTTGTGATGTTGGGCAAAGTGAGGTGAGATGAGGTAAAATGCATCAAATACAAACTGTTACTTGCGTTTCTTTCATTCAAACGCCGACGACATCATGTGTAGCTTTTAAATGAATGACGGAATGGCTTTTGAAATTTGCTATACAACAGAGTTTCTGTTTTCTCTTCTAGCCTCCATCTTCACAGAGCGTCATACAGTAGATGTGTGTAGATGTGTGGTGAGATCTTACTTTGTGAAACGAGTGTCCATCACGCCAAGTACAATGCAATAATTAGTATTTCATGTTGGAATGTCTCATTGTTATTAGATATGTCAAATATAATGGTCTTGTTGGCATTATGTGACTCGATGCGACAATGATTGAATTAGCAGTTAAGTATACCTAATATGCACTGAAAGCTAGACTTCGCTATACTATACTACCTTGATTTCAAAGGGGACGTAACGTTGTGAGGTCCACCAACGGTAACTGCAAACGGCAGCCCAATGTCAGGCACCCCTGAGTCAGCTTTCGTCGCCTCGGTCTCTTCCGGTTGTTTCTGAAGTCTGGTTGCGGTGTTGAATATGTTGTAGTTTTGTCCGTACGATAAAGCCAAGTCATGCAGTTCCTGCGATTGAAGCAATGTACAGAATGTGATTACGATGATTGGGCAGAACAGTTGAAGAGACAGCTCGAGAATTTCAGCGTTAGACTTAGAGTCTTCAGGAAAATGTAAGACTATGTTTGATGTCGTGTTTACCGGGATGAGAGAGGTTGCTATCAGCTTGTATTGGCGATTTTCGACAAATTTGTGAAAGATGTGAAATGTTTCCGATATAAAAGTTGTTTTTGTTCATAGCACCACTTTTGCAGTTCTTTTCATCTTTATAAAATAGTTTATGTAACAAGCACTATATAAATTCATAATAAATACTGTTGTCCTTGATGATTTGATACTGGTTCTTTCCCAGATGTATACCGTCACAACTCATACATACACATACCTACATACCTACCTACCTACCTACCTACCTACCTACCTACCTACCTACCTACCTACCTACCTACCTACCTACCTACCTACATACATACATACATACATACATACATACATACATACATACATACATACATACATACATACACACACATACACAAACACTTCAACACCCCGAGAAGCGGGTACAGGCGTGTACGTACGCACGTATACACGTGATAAACCTCTGAGAATCACCTGCTGCTTCAAAGCGATTTTCATCGATGAAGCACCATTGTTAGAGTGGTGATATCGATTTTATAGGCATATTATACTTTGAACTTTAGTGTTCTTCAATTACTTAGCTTGGTTCCTGTTGTAATATATGCGAAGTTACCAATACTTTGACTGTGAAAGGACGATTGTGCAAACTCTTGAAACGCCTCGACTGACATTTCTACGTTTCTTCCTGCTTTCAAAATGAATTGGCATGACTGTTTCTTAAAATAAGAATCAATGTAAATGACTTCGAGTCACGGTCGACTCGGCAGTTTTTATAACACGTCTGCAATCCGGTACCTCTTACTTCCCGTCAAAGTAATCTGTGATGGAATATTTTGGAAATCTATAGAGCACTGAAATGAAAACGTTTCATAAAATCCAAGGTTTCGGTACATTTCAATCAGATGTATCTCGGAAAGTAAAAATGGAAAAATCCTTTTTTTTGTGCATTTCTTGTACAATTATAAAGAAAATGGTAATATGTTTCCTTTTGCATTGTCATCCACCTTAATTCCCTTTTACAACTGCTGGGAATACGTCGCCCCTATAGAAGTACTGATGCGGCAAGGCTGAAACATATAGTTGGTCGAACTTTGACCTTTGAGGACTCTGCCTGTTAACATTTATGAGGTCATCCGCATAAATATCCTCATTACTGTGCAGTACAAGGGCTTTCCGTGTTATGATCACGTATGAATACATCATGTAGCCAGTGCTGGTAACGTAGACGGGGTGACAGCTTCTCGCTGGCAATAAGTTTTTGCGTGAAGTAAAATGAAGACACCGTCAGTAAACATAGCCGTTTAAATACCGCAAAAAGTACACTACCATTAACCAGTTTAACATTCCTAGTTAGAGGGCGCTATCGCTGTGCTGCTGGCGAAATTATTTATGTATCATACATCGTTTATGTATCATCAAGTAGGCAGAGACACAGTCCTAACGCGTCACGTTCAGTTACAACATCACATCTGTTACGATCTGGGACGGAATTATTTAAAAATGCAGGAATCATCGTTGTCTTCGCAAGTGTTGGCGTTTGGTAGCAAAGACGAGCACCTTTGACCTGAATACAGTACTGGTCACGATGAGAGAAGGTGGGCTGTTTTCCCGTTAGCCGATACGCTACATGTTACCAACTTACCAATCTCTCAATCATCATTCCGAGGACTATACCCAGAAGCAGAGCGAACATCGGTCGAATCTCGCAGAAATACTGACACCACTTTCTCCGAGCGAACGGATTGTCGGCCATGACCGTTACGGTCAGTATGGACTCTGTTTACCCTCTGTATCGCTCTGCTAATTATTAACTTTTTCAGATTATGTGCGTCTTTTGTCATTCTAATTACTGATTTATGGTTAGTGATTTGCCGATGTCTTGGTGCCGCTTAACTAGGTACTCATAATTTTTCATGTATCTTGTCATTCCGATGACTTTCGAACATAGCAAGTCCTTGGCCGATTTCAGGTCTGACGCTTGAAAGAGAAGTTAAAACTTAGACTTTGTCTTCAATCAGCTCTGTTCATGTACTTTTAACCCTTTGAGTGCTGTAATTTCTCCCAACAAAATGCTTGTGCAATATTTTACCAATTTTTGTGAATTTTTCTGTAATTTTTTTGATGACTTGTAACCTAAATAATTTTAACCTAATGATTTTTTAACCTATCACATTTTATCGGCTACAGTTTCTTATCAAATTTTTGACAAAAATATTTAAAAATTGACTGGGATATATTTTCTAAGGGCGACAAAAATTGACTTTGGCGCTCAAAGGGTTAAATATTTTAAAATACAGTCATCAGTTCTACTGTCATAGTCGCGCAGGCAGTTCAGCTCGTCAACAAAGCCTGCTATCAAATGTTATTGTTAAAAACTGCAGCTTATTCTGGATTGGAAATAATCATAGAAGAATGTTGTGTTTTATACACAATACATTGTCCTGCCAAGGCTAATACGCGGTGTTAGAACAGTTCAGGGCAGAAGAGCAAGAAGATAGACATATTTTATTTAATATAAATAAAATTCATATTACTAAAAGTTACATATTGTTCCTCGAATGATATTGGTGATTTTGTAAGCTGTAATTTTACCACCGACGTTTTCGGCACGGCCTTCCATCATAAAGCCATCGATATTCAATGAACTTGCCATCGAAATGAAAACCAGGGCAACGGTATGGGTATGTAACGATATGTGCCAAATGGCTGAGCCCTTCGTCTTTTCTTTGGAAAAGATAAATTTATTCCAACAAAGTGGCAAATAACACAAATTTAAGGCTTACAGAACTGTCAATTTGTTGAGCGAATGAACAAACTTACAATTTGAAGCAACTTGTCTGAAAAAATCAGTCATTAAACTGTAAATTAGAGAAAGAGAAATATAAAAAAAACTTAAAACCATATAAATGCGTTCAGGATGCGTCCTTCTCCTTCAAGTCTCAAGGCTTGACAACTTTGTGATAAAACCCTCAGCTTTGTTCATAATCTTATAAGTTAAATACAATGTATTCACCTTAAGATTGGTAGCATTTTAATTGCATAATATAAGATTGAAGGGACACTTTAAACCGATCAAGAGTTACGGCAGAATTTCTGATATTCCAAACTGTGTATTTTACAAAGGAAGTGATACAGTATACAATGTATGATGTAGCACTATTATCATTTACGATTCCTGCAATTGCTAATCTTTTGATATTGGTATTGTTATCAAAGTTGTGTTTTCTGACAAAGAAAGAAATACATTTCTGCCAGATTTTTTTTACACATTTACACTCAAATAAGACGTGTTTCAGGGTTTCTTATTGGCCACAAACATGGCATTTCCCATCACTTAAATTAGAAGTTTTGGCCATACTTCCTGTGACTAGGAATCTGTGAAACTTCCAATTTAAATCATTTACTGAATTGCTTACAAGTCCTGTTGAATTAAGACGACTGAATAAAGAAGCTTTGTAAATGTTGGTGAGAGTATAAGTTCTCAGCCCATTTTAGACCAATTTGACCTTTCACTTCATACCACTTCTTATCAACTAATTTCCAATAAGATGACTTGGTTTTGGCATCACTCTTTGCCAAACCATAGTTTTCTACGTCTAGAATATCAAAGCTTTCTTCATTTTGGATGTTTGAACTGATTATGTGTTTCCAGGAATCTGGAATTGAATCGACGAGTGGTCATATTCTGCCTTAATTTCGTGTTGCACATGTCTATTTGTACCTCCTCTAATTTTTGCAATTATTTCCCATTTTCAAGCAAGTCATTTCTGTTATCATCTCAGGTAGAGACTCTCAGGTCTTCTAAGTTACCACCCACCCCTTTATTTCATAAGAGTAGAAGTTAATGTCGCGAGGAATAGAGCGGAGCCCTCTGTCTCCCATGCCCGTGCCCCTCTTCTTGATATTACTGAAAAAATGTTTTCTTATACAACACACCGTGGTTTCGATCATAGGAAAGATATATGGATTAAAGATAAATGTATACTACATCAATGCAGCTCTTGATCTTCAATTTATATGTCACAAATATATTTAAAGGGTTGCAAACCCATTACGTGAAATTCGCATGTTTTTTCGTTAAGTGTTACGTATCTTCATTATTGTAATAGCATTCAAATTGCGTCCAACTTAGAAACGTCCTCGTTAAAAGGAATAAGCTTGTTCGTCCTTTTACCGCCAGTATGGTGAGTATCCGATTTCTATGCAAATCGATTTGGTTTAATTATACTTTTACCGGCGTCGATGACCACGCACCAGGTGCATCAATCTTCGTGTGAGATAACCCACCTCCGTAACACCCAAAGGATTTGCAAAACCTTGTCTGAAAAATCGATCCCTTTGTTTCCACTGATGAAGCTGTGTGGTTTTTAAACTCCCTGCACATAAACCTTTAGCCATATTTTTCTTGAGCTTTGCACCTGTTCTTTTTCATATTTGTTGAACATTTCCAAAGACTGTGTGATGCTGTCTACCTTTATCAAGTATAAAGTTGTACCATCATCATAATAATCCTTCATTTTTTCTGCCTGTTTGTCTGGTAGAATGTCTGTGTTGACCTTGTAAGCAGAGGGAGCCCCCAACGACTGTGTTGAATTGGAAGCGGAGATGGAGCCCCCAGCGGCCGTGTTTATACTTTGTAGGAAAGGTCGGCAAGGAACGGAGTCAATTAAAAATTTTCAAAGGGACTCATCACCTAACAACGGTACCCGACAACGATACCGTAATTCCTTCAACGAGAGCCAGGAAAGCCTCAACGATTTCGCCCAGAAATCATATTAATATTAATGTAGAAATCAGGAAAATGTCTCAGATTTTTCTTTCATATAGTTTCCAGTTACAAACCTGCCATGTCGCTCAGTTAAGCTAAAACAATATTTACATATATGGGAAAATAGATTGAGATTCTTGACAACGACATTGAATATTACAGTCGTGACTGCTTTCTGGATAGAAAGAGAGAAACTTTTCTTCTTTAAAGCCCCAGTGCTGCTAACTTTCGATGGTTTTTTGCATTATTTTTATTTTATAAATCAGTTGCAACTTCTTATACTACTCCCAAAGAATGATGAAACACCAATTATTTAGCTTGTCAACTTACCGTCTATATGTGTAAAATGCATGAATATTGTTTACATTTGAATTCTAGTCCGGACCAGAAGTCAGTTTTCAACAATAACAATGCACTTTACAACCACAGGGGTTGAGTTGACAAGCTGGATACTGTGTATATCAACATTCTTTGGGGAGAAGAACAAGGAATTATGGTTCACATTCAAAATAAAAATGGTGAAATTATCATCAAAAGTTAGCAGCACTGGGGCTTTAATGTTGCTTCATCACAATATGCAAATTTAAAATTTAAAGCCGCTAATGTAGAATTTTCCATCAGTTATTTGTAGTTTTGAGCAAATACCATATGACAGCTTACATTTACTGCAGCTGCAATATCGAACCTCAAATTTCAATAAATAAATAACACGAGACTAGCTCATGGGGGCGTGCTTCAGATTTGCCCCCAAGGTGTCACTATATAATTTTCACGTCACTATATACCCCACTCGCTGTTATACTGATGAAATCCCATTAGTTCTGTGGTAGCTGTCGAGCGCCGCTATAGATTTCCATCCAATGCAACAGATGGGTCAGACATAATTCAGTGCGGACATTTTGAAATAGCGATTAATGCTTTATCGACGGAATTTTTTTTCAAATTTGACCTTCGACCACCGAACAGCTGAAGCGCAAGACCTGAAGATCTGAGAGAAAGTAAGTCGAGCTGAATGATTCGTTTTTCAGAACATGAGTCACCTTTGCATGACTGACACGTAACTATTGTACCAGAGCGATCCTGGTATGATGTCGTAAAACGCCGAGAGCCATATTGTTGACGTTTATACACGTCGCTGGGTTTTTTTATCAGCTTTCCTGTCTGTGAGTATAACATTACAAATTTCTAACACTGAGCTCATTTTAGAATTGCACGGTGCGGGATATAGTACTGTTTCTGCTTCCGCGCTTTTTAAAATACATTTTCAAACAGTAAAGCGCCGGCGGTTGTAGGAATGAAATGGTGACAGCGATATTTGTAGTTCAATCTGTAGTTTTGCTATTTGCTGGGCTCAAAGTCAACGTTACACGGCAACGCCCTACATTGGAAATAAATATGGATCACCGAAATCGCATCTTTTAATGAATTTCTCTCGCATTTCTATCATTTGTATCAGATTTGAATAGTCATTATAAGCCTAGTAGATAAAAATGTAATTATCTATTATGTAAACTTCTCGTCGTTAAAATCATAATTCATTGTCTTGCGAGTGTATTGAAAAATACGTCGTCATTTTAGTTAATATGACAATGATTATGATAAATTACACATTCATGGTATATCAAACTCGATTCGTCCATCTCTGTGTTGTACACCTCTGTCGTTTTCACACAGCGACTCACGCGCTCTATCTGAACAACAAACCAGCACAGATGGCGATCGAATTTGTTCAGTGTAGATTTCAGCGACCTTTCACATTATTTACATTTGCGAGCGCTGTATGACACAGTTATTTATTCACTGCATTAAAAAAACCTAACCCATTTTGCACATAATTATAACCAGTTGACTCACAATATTCAAGGGTCAAAGTGGCTCGTTGATTATTTTCAAAAACCTCATAAGTTTGAATTTTCCTTATTTAGGCTGGTAGTCGAGTTCAGTAGCCACTTATACTTGTCAATCAAAACTTTCAAGTGTATTTACCTTTAAGTTAACATGACATGACGCTGAACGAACCCTAGATTGCCTCGACTGTGTATCTCGTAAAGAACGCGACTGATATAATATAGCAACATGTTTATGGAAATAGACATGTACAGTTTTCCGACGGTGCTCGGTTAAGACACTGTTCTTGGTCCCTTCCCCAAACCACTGTTAAAATACAATGGGGCCAAAATTGACAGTATTTTTCCCGGATAAGAAATTGTCTGTTAGTAAGGTAGAATGCACCTCCGGGACAGATATCCGGACTCTCACAACATTTACAATGTTGTTTTGGTCTAATATGTATTTGGGCTCATTTTGAAGGTGATTATGAAGTAAATAAATTTTCATCGGCTTGGTTTTGTGAAAATCGGGAATTTCTTTTTCCCCATAGAGATAACACAGAGATGAAGGCCATTTTGAATTTCAAATATCGGTAAATATTGGGTCATTTGTTTCTCTAGTACCAACATTTGCAAGGTGACCCCGAAGTTTTAGTCTTGATTTTGAAAGAGAATCGTTAAAAGCTTGCATATTTTCATATTTCATATTCTGGTGTACCCTGCTAGATTATCATCAGTTATCTCATGACGGGTGAAAAAGGTGAAACCAACAACATAATGAAATTTAACGTCACAATGAAAAAGCTCAGGCTATAACCAGTATCCAACCATGCAGTATTGTTTACTTTGGATGGGTGTCACGACAAAGTTTTCACTAAGATATTATATCTGACAGGGCAGAATTTGAAAGTACGGGAGGAGAACACGTGAGAGGCTGAGAGGGAAAGTGTCAGAGGCAATTGTACACTCTCTTGTGTGAAAAAAATTTGAGAAATTAATGTGTGCAATGGTGCAGTCTGGTGCAATGTAAGAGGTGTTTTCAATTTGTATTTTTACTAAGTAAAACTGTTAGAACACCCCAAGGGGGAGAGCGACGTGGAGTGCCCCCCTCCTCTCGCATCGAAAATTTTGAGAAATTGATGTGTGAAATGGTGCAATGTGAGAGGTGTTGCAATTCATTTGCACCAAAATTTGCGTAACCCCCTTCTTTCTCTCCACATTTTGAGCAACCCCTTGTAGCTTTCAATTTTTTTGAGTGCCCCCCCCCTCACATTCCTCCGGCCCCCACCAATAATGACGGCTCCCTAAGCTTACGCACAATCTCAATCGCCTAGCCGAGTACCCCAGGATACTGTGTTAACCCACAAAATGGTAGCAATATGTTGATACCTACTATTACTTGCACTTTAATATATCACCATACAGATTTTCCTTTGGTCATTGCAGTTGTATTGTGAATGTTGTCGGCCGGTGAATTGACAACTTCTGCACCAGAGCGACGAAGAGCGGAAGACGTAGGTAGACTGACTCAAGGAAGATGGCGCCCCCAGCCGACGAAACAGAGGAACGGACACTTGTGGATGAGCTCAGAGAGAGACTTGTTGACGTAAAAGACGAAGAAGATTATGCTAAAAAGGGGAATAAGTACGAAACAACAAGTTTCAATAAAACTGTATTCGACTAATACTGAGACGTTATAGTTTAGATATGTTTAAAAGATATTTGTTCACAGTTTTTTGAAAGACTTGTCCGTTTTAGTAGGCCTTATCAAGAATTTTATCGAATCCTGTAAATTTTCCCGATATCGATATCGCCTAAGATCTGTGTTTAGAGAAAAGAGTCATAGCAAGCAAAATATCCGTATTTTTAACCACAAGGATGTTTCTCAGCTTTTTGCCGTTGGAAGGAGCTGTTACACTACAAAAAGTAAAGTTGTTTGTGTGCCGTTCGGTCATGTACTCGTCAAATGATCAATGTTAAAACTAACGTGCCTGTAAAATACGCATTTTGGCATAAGACTGCCCAGTAACTCATTACATATGCAGTTTTGACCATATCATGATAGCGGTGTTTTCGACATTGGTCAAACACACTGTATCGATTCAACAAGTGAATAAACAACCTGTCGTGCATGTCTAACATCTAAGGATGCCGCATGTACAATTATGTGGTATTTAGAAGACGCCTTCACAGTCAAAATTTTAATATGAAAGAGACTGCTTGATGCTTCCGCAATTCTTTTCATGATTTCTTCTGTCATGTTTCGTCGAAGCCCTCTCATGATTTCTTCTACCATTTGTTTTCGAAGCCTCAGACGGTACCTGGTCGCCAAGAACTGGAACCTGAAAGACGCCCAGGCCATGATGAAGGCCACGATACTGTGGAGGAAAGAAAAGAAACCATGGAAACAGAATTGTAGTGAGTGCCTGGAACAGCTAGGTTACCACTCCTGGGTAAGAAATTCTAAACAGCAATAACAAACACCGCACGACATTGCCAAAGTGAATTAGAAATCTGACAGGTGTAATGCAAGGTGTAATGTAATGCGGAAGAAGTTTATTTAAATGTTAAACTTTGAAGAAGAACGGTGTGGAAATGATATAAAAAGATTGTTTTATTTTCATATCGCTAATACATGCACCCATGCCTCATGTGGAGTTACGCATTATTATTCATAGATTTCGACGTCAGTCAAAGCTTTATGTGATAAAACAATTGTACAAATCAGTAATAAGAACAAGATTATCATTGGCCCACATTCATTCTCTCTCTCTCTCTCTCTCTCTCTCTCTCTCTCTCTCTCTCTCTCTCTCTCTCTCTCTCTCTCTTAGCGGCAAGTCGGTTTTGACAAGCTGGGCAGACCTGTCATCTACGCCTGTTTCACCCAATCACCGGTGCGGAAATACACCGTGGAAGACAGTCTCAACCACATCATGTATCTTATGGAGAACGCCCTTGTTACCATGGCGCCCAACGTCTACCAATGGGTATGGGTCATTGATTGCACAGGTGAGTCATCTAGATATTTTACCAACATACTGTTCGAACTTAGTTAGCCTTAACGCGTAGTGTATTTTCTGTCTTTCCTTCTGTTTGTGAAACCATTACATGTTCTGCTCTTCTCTCGAAATCCAGTGTTCAACTATGTCTACGCAGTACGTCTTTACCTGGAAATTATTTTGAATCCTGAAATGTATCTCAATTCTGTTCCAAACTAGAGTTTATTTGTCAATGGCAACATCGCATATTTTGTACAATGTGGTTTAGTTTACATAGAGTAGACTTGGAGCCAACGATCTTTCATTTTCGCTGATTTACTGGTTAACAAGCACTTACTATATTGTTGAGTTTACACAAACAGTAAGCTGCACCATACACTCACTGAACACTCCAAGCGTCAATGTCCTGGTCAAACGCACTGTCATCCGTGCACGTATTTTTCCCAAGTACGCTTCATATTAGATCTATCATAACTCTACCGTGGTGAGACGTACTTGACGTTTGATTCAATAACACAGGGAGTCGAGTTAATCATGCACTATGAATAAGTATCACGGCGGAAGACATTAATCAGTTTTGTTAAACATTCAAGTGGTTCGTATGTACAGTAGGGCGTTAGCAGATTAAATTGACACGTATCTCTTTTCTTTAAATGGACTAAACTTCAGAATGTCACGTACATGTAACTCTGTTTTAAGAGGCCATTTTGGTCGCTTATTGTGATACGAAAACCTCAAAGTCAACCATGGCCATGATCTTAAATAACGCAACGTTGATCACGCATGATTTTAGTGTCAAGTAAAACCTATCTGTAATGTATGCTTTTATCGTCAGTCGATTACTCTGGTTGATGTGAGAAATTGTTACTTCGTCTTTTTTGAATGTCAGTAGGGTTGTGAATTCAGGGGTTGAATCAGTTGTATTTTATCGACAAATTTCTCAACGCGCTCCGATGTTCCTGATGTTCTGAACAATACAGCTGATATCTCAATGCCAAAAACCCAGCCACTGTGTCCCTTTCATACAAACAGCGGATCACCATGAGTTTCATATATTACGTGATGCAATATTTTTCCTATTTTCTCTTGAAGGAATGCCAACGTCGGCCTATACGAATCCAAAAGCCGGGTACACAGCATTTCAGACACTTTCCAACCACTATCCAGAGAGACTTGGGAAGATGATCATCTTCAACTACGACACAATCTTTGAAGGGATCTTCAAGACGCTGCGCTTCTTTCTCAACTCGAACACCATCGACAAGGTCCTCTTGCACCGGAACCCCGAGAAGATCGACTCCCTCTTTCGCGAGATGTTCGACGAGGAGCTGGTGCACTGGATACACGAGGAGAGCAATCTGAACAAGGAAGAGCCGCTGACCGATCGACAGCAGTGCTTCTGGAAAATGCCGAACAATCCGGCCGATCACGACCCCCGGGGGTGTCGCACCTACATTCACAAGTACTTAGACACGTATTACAAGGACGCCACAGCAGTGGAGAGCCTGGTCTTGACTATTGTGCCGAAGACCAGGAAGCACAAACCTCATCCGAATATCTTGGACGATTTGAAGGAAAGGGCGGACGAAGCTGCTTTTGAGAAGGCTGAGCGAGAGCGAGTGTCCGAAATGGAAGAGGAGAAGCCGGATTGCGTCATACTGTGATCTGCGAAGCCATGTAAATACGCAAACGATATTGCATGGACGGGTAACAACGAGAGAGTTTAAGTTCGGTAGTAAACTCTAGTTGAATGCACGTTTAAATCAAAACAACCTCAGAAGGACAACTTTTATAACTTAAAAAAACTTATCATATGTACTCAACATTTGTACTTATTCAAAGAAAAATACATTCGTAAATTTGAACAAGAAGTGCTCAAGGTCAATTGGAAAGCCATTCAGTATAGGATACAGGCTTTATCATAGGAGAATTATTCTGCGTTTTGGGCTTCCATAGATATAATTTTTTACTCAGATCAGTTGTATTAATGCAGGGAAGTCAGACATTTATATCGTTACATTAGACTGAGTTCAGGGACAACATTTCACTTTCAACCTTGTCAATGTACACTACGAAGCTTAGGCCTAAGGCAGTTCGCGCTTCGAAAATGAAAGACAAACTTTTACCCAAGCTTTCCTAAAGCAAATTTTTGACCATTCTCTTTCAAAATCAAGAACAAAAATAAGGGTTTACCATGTAAATTTCGGTTCTAGAGAAACATATTACCTAATATTTACCAATATTTGGAATTCAAAATGGCCGCCATCCCCGTGTAATCTCTATGGGGGGAAATACAATTCCCGATTTTCACAAAACTAAGGTGGTGAAAACTTTATTTATTCCATAAGCTTCAAAATGAGCCCTCAAAAGTGACAGGCCAAAATATTATTGTAGAAATCTGAGAGTCCAAATATCTGTTTTCGAGGTGTATTCTCCATTATTGAAGGAGATGCGGCAGGACCGGAAGATCACTATATAATGCTCCAGGTTGGACCGCATTGTTTGGCAAAACAAAACCGAATACCTATGGTCTTCACCTGACTTTGTTGTGTAAAAGAAAGTTGAAAGCCTCAGAGAAGAAAAAATGCTCGCAAATTTTTAATATTAGGATCTCAGAAACCAGTGCACTGGTTACACAGTACGCCGCATTTTGATTTG
Source organism: Ptychodera flava (assembly GCA_001465055.1). Lineage (NCBI taxonomy): Eukaryota > Metazoa > Hemichordata > Enteropneusta > Ptychoderidae > Ptychodera > Ptychodera flava. Next base: position 105,890 of record LD350638.1, read on the forward strand.
TTCGATCTAGCCAGGGAAAAAGTTTAGTTAAATTCGTGTTCAACGGTTGTCATATCTGTGCAACAAAAGGTCAGGGATTATAGCTTAGGCAAACCCAACCCAGCTTGATTCAAATGTCATTTATCTTTTTCGATAAGTCTCTTTCGTTAAATATGACAAGAAAATGATGCAAATCGTATTTTATGTTTGTAGATAACTGTAATAATCAAACAAAGATCTTCGAATTCCCGGTACATCAGGGATGGCCCTCTGCATTCTGGTGTTTTAAATTGTACTCTCACTTCCTTGGAATAACACCATTGAAACAAATATTCATGTATACCTCAGATATCAAGTAGAGCGAACAGCGCTGTATAAAATCGTCTTTACATGTAAATGCAAATTTCAAAATACAGAATAATTTGGTGCTGTCACCTCCCTTTTGTTACATACTACGCACTTCCGTGAAATAATAAACTTTCACTACAGATTCCGTTGGTGAATACAAATTCAGAGAGAGAGAGAGAGAGAGAGAGAGAGAGAGAGAGAGAGAGAGAGAGAGAGAGAGCTTGCCCGGGTAAGTCTTTGCAGTCTCAAAGAAAATCTTGACATGCTTCTACTTACTAGTAAAAAACAACACAAAAATGACTTGCTTTGCATAAAGATTGCACTATTTTATTTTCCACTTTGCCATCATCAGCGATATCAAAGAGTCTGTCATCAGGAAGAGTTGATATTCTGTCTGGCAGTCTCAGATCGTCTAGTTAAGAAAAGGGACAGCTATTGATCACAATTTCTTAATTTTGACTCCTAAAACAAGTTTATACTGCTTTTCGTTCACTTACAGTATCGAGCTATTAGCCTTGCAGACATGCCGTGTTATGTACAATATTCGATGTTAACTTTGCATATAAATTCTAGTCCCGACGCCAATTCAGTCGTCAACGACAACATTTGACAGTATACACATAAGGGATGTATTTACAAGTCCAACATGCATTTCGAATTGAATTTAGGTGTTACGAACAGAACAAAGAGAAATTTCAACAGACGCTTTATGTAAAGGGAGATTTAAACATAAGCTTACTTGAAACATAGACCATGCTTGAAAAGAATAACTTTAGCACGTGCAAGCTACACCTAGACTGTAAGGTGGGAGCTGATCAAGGATCGATTTATGGCTCGAAGATTACACACTCAAGTATCGCTTTGGGTTCTTCAGAAAACGGTTCATTTTCTCGGAGACTTCATCCAGTTTGTCCCGGTCTGTCCTTTCGAGAAGATCTTCACCTACGATGAAGAAGTGTGGACAGCTGCCTTCTTCGACGTTTCTCTGCACTCGTTTGAATAAACCAGTGAAACACTGAACGATGTTACTTGGACGCCAGTATTCGGGATCTGGGTTTTTCTCTAACTCCCACAGAAAAGCTGTCTGAACAACACAAAAATGTAAAAAGCAACACATATTAGCTCTTCGATTCATTTAAGAGGGTCCGATCGCTACAATCTAGTATCCAAAAATCAATTTTAGGCCAACGACCAATTTTAGGTCAAAGAGTATTCTCCATTCATGACTTTTTATGGTTTTCTTTGAGTCTTCAATTAAATCTACACAGATGAATACATTCATTTATGAAATAGAGTGGCAAATGACTTGACCTTCAAATGATAGGAGTTGCTACCATCCCCGCCGGGACACAGATACTCTTCTCTTAGCTTCTTCAGAATGCGTTGACACTTTTTCCTACAACCTCCATCCTCATCGACATCAGTGAGTAATGCCCTCTCCATTGAAGCAGTTGACATGTGCCTGCATGGAAAAACCAACCAGATGAAAGGTTTCAGTGATTGTGTGTTCCTTCAAGCAGTAGGCATTTGTGCTCACATCATTACGTTGCGATTTTCATCTAAATTTTCTTGAAATATTCAGCGTCTCCAGGGAATATATTTGATTAGTAAGTTGTCATTTTTAAAGTGACTTACTCTAAGGGAGTCTGAAAGGACTCAGTCCCTGGGGTGGGGTTCTTTGTGCACAGGTTTATTTTATTTTATTAATTTTGAGTGTGATATTTCAGGTAAAGATTCAAGTAAAGACATTTTATTTTATTTTATTTTACTGCGTGTGGGACGGCTGGAGTGTTGACTCAATCAATTAAACCGCTGATATTGAGTCGATTAGCAAGTTGGCAACATTTGCGGATATCGATCAATTACAGTGGTATGTGAAAAGGTTGGAGAGGAGATAAGGACTTGTAGGTAATAAAGAAAGCAGTCAGAGGGTTTGAGTCAAAATCCTTATTTGAAATATCACAGTCAAAATTAATAAAATTACGTAGTAATAGAGAAAGCAGTCAGACGGTTTGTAGTCGAAATCTTTACTTTAAATATTACAGTCCAAATTGATAAAAATAAAAAAACGAGAACCCCATCTCTCCCCCCACCCCAGGGGACTCCTTTACCCTGTGGTTATATAGGAGTTGATTTGTTTATTCAGACGCAACCATGTACACACATAAACACACTCCCACATATTTCTTCAAGTATGAAGTATTAGTGTAGATAAATTCAGAGACTGGGACTCACAGCCCTTGCACATACACATGCATACATACATAAACAGATACCCACATATTTCTTCAAGTATAAGCTTAAATAGTATATGTAAGTTCATGGAGAGAGAGAGAGAGAGAGAGAGAGAGAGAGAGAGAGAGAGAGAGATGTATGCATTTTGTTTGTCTTGTTCACACATAAGAATCGAAATACATGTGCGCACGCATTATAGTAATACTATATCATTTTGAAATTCAGCACTACATACAAAACCCGACAGTGGTACGTCACTTATTAATTTACACTGGTTGAATTACAAAACACAATAGGTGCGGGGAGTGGTGAAGCAGGTTCTTTGATGGCAGTCACGAGTCTCAGACACCAGCAGTAGAAGTAAAGCATATAAAACACTTGAGGTTTTATTGCGTAGAAAAACGACAAACAACACTGGTACTCAGAACTCACAAAAGTAGAGCTCGAATTAAAAACTACAGTGCCCGTCAGGCGGGAAAAATGTAGCCAAAACAACATGAGAAAATTGCTAAAGATTACAGCGTCACTCTGATTGGTCCTAAAGTGACTACGTAATGTAACCTGATTGGTCCATTTAACTCAACTGTGATTGGTCCGCTCCAGGATCCGCATTCTGCATCAAGCTCGACGTGTATTGTCAATGCACATATTACATATAATATATAAAGAGTCACTCAGTCACGATAATAGGAGCACATATGATCAAAAAGTCAATTTATCATATTCATGGTCGGAGGGTAAGGTGGGAGGTACGAACTCTTTTCGAAACATCTTTCAGACAGAGAAAATATACCATTAACTCTCCAGGTACTTTTATTTCCCATGAGAATATACATGTGTGAGAAATCAAAATCCACCGATTTCCCCTCTGAAACAATACGTTGACGCTCACTCCATCACATGACTACTAAAAGTGTGACTTACCAATAGTAATCTTTCTTGGATACGAATGACAGGAAATCTCTTGCACTTCTGCGGCCTTCTTTTTTGGCGGCCACGAAGCGCCACCATGCGGCCAAGGAATACATGACGGCAGACCAGCTTCACTTTCTAAGCACACAGCTGCAGGTACGAGATCGACGTCGACCTCTCGGTTCCTCGTTTTAATTTTTATGGTGATAGCTGGACCATGCATTGGTGGGTCTGCAAACCTGACGGTACCTGACAACGAAATTTACAAACTTCATGTGCTTAACGATCTATAAACATTTCTTCGCACAAATAAGATTACATTATCCACAGTCTCCCTGTGCATCATCGCTATATGTACCCTGACAGAGAATCGTTTAAGGTAGAACGCACCTCGGGGACAGACATTCGGACTCTCAAAACTTTACAATTCTCTTCTGATATACCACATGTGGGGGTTCATTTTAAAGCTCTTGGTGAAAGAAAACTTTTCACCGGCTTAATTTTGCGAAATTCGAAAATTTTTATTTTTCTCCATAGAGTTAACACAGGGATGGCGGCCATTTTGAATTTCTAATATCGGTAAATCTTGGGTAATTTGTTTCTCTTGTACCAAAATTTGCACGGTGACCCCCTATTTTTATTCTTGATTTTGAAAGAGAATGATTGAAAGCTTCCTTGAGGAAAGTTGGAGCAAAAGGTTTAGTCTTTCACTTTCGAGGTGCATATTACCTTAAAGGAATGCAGTCGTCGGAACTGCGGTCAAAGGTCGTATAGGACAGGACCCATACAACCGATGTAAACACTGTATCTAAGGTACATGGTGATTGATGAAAGTTAAAACATGTCTGTCATAATCTACATCGTATAATTTAAATGTTGTAGCTATGACGATGAGGTGCATCTAGATATCGTCCACGAAATACGTTGTTGTAAACAAGAAACTCGCACAAGCGCAGTTCCGACGACTGTTTCCTTTAATAAAGACGGGCGAAAAAAGGCAGCATTGCGACCCAGGCGAGCTGAAAGACTGAACTGTAGCACAAAATTTTAGTAAATCATGGCATTCTCTTTCGAACTAAAAATATAAAAAATCGGTGGTAATAATGAACCAGATATGAACTGAAAATGCTCACGTGTTTCATTATATATCGCAGTTATGTGTAAATTTGAACCTTTGCACATGTTTGCAACATAATGAATAATATTCACCATAGATTAATTCTAAATCTAAGTGTATATCCCAAATCAGGAAAGTTCATTAAAAATGTTAAATGACTTTCAATAATGTCGTATCATAGTATCTTTAATGTACAAAGCAATTCGTCAACTTTGGTCAAGTCAAGACAGATAAATATCCTTAATATTATGAAGGTTGATTAAATTTGCAAATAGGGAATTGGCTGAAGTAAACAATTTAATGACTTTCAATAATGTTGTTTTATAGTATCTTCAATATATGTAGCAAGATTCATCAACTTCGGTCGAGTCAATTCAGATATATATCCCTAATTAGTGAAGTTCATTAAATATGTAAATAAGGAATTGGCTGAAGTAAAAATGCTTAATGACTTTCAACACTATTATATCATAGTATATTTAAGCAAGTTTCATCAATTTTGGTCAAGTCAATTCAAATAGATATCCCTAATTTCAAAAGTTCATTAAATATGCAAATTAAGAGTTTGATGAAGTCAAAATGCTTAATGACTTTCAATAATGTTAAATCATAGTATCTTCAACATACATACCAAGTTTTTTCCAATTTTGATCTAGTCAAATCAGATATGTATCCCTAATTAGGAAAATTCATTAAATATGCAAATTATACATTATCTTTTATGTCACCCTTTAATATCGATATCTTTCACAGCTGATATATCTGGTGTGATCAACATTTGTAGCAAATCTCATCAAATTGTGCGCAGTCTTTGTCAATATATACCCGTTTTTTCTTAAATCATTAATTATGCAAATGAGCAAAAGTAAGCACACCCACCAAAAACTAATCAGTTCCTGCCATTTGCAAACTGAATCTATGTACCAGAGTTGATTCTGATCTGATGAGCCGTTCTTGAGATATCGAGCAGACAGACAGACAGACAGACACACACACACACACACACACACACAGACAGACAGACAGACATCGCTGCGACATATGCTCACGTGTGTGTACACGTGAGCAAAAAATAGTGTCAATGACACTGTGCTAGTACACACATGACATTTCATTCTTACAGGTTGATTACTAAGAAAATTCCATTGTAAGTCCAAATTAATCTTATACCCCAACAATATGAAATGCTCAATCTCATAATGACTTTTACATAGCTGACAGAAAACAACCCTAGGATCAAGACTATCATGCTTTAAAACAATCCAACAAATACTTTAGGAGAAAATGATTTTCTGACAAAAAATGGGAAAAATTGCCCCAAAAATACAAATATGAAAATTTCACCACAATTTGAACAAATCTGACAAAGGCAAACCCTGGCAAACATACAAGTTTTCAAGGCAATGGGATGAGCACTTTCAGAAAATATGATTTTTTGACCAAAAATGGGAAAATCGCCCAAAAAATACAACTTTCAACACTTCACCACAATTTGAAGAAATGTATCTTAAGTCACTATAAAGAGCCAGCATACCAAGTTTCAACCAAATCTGGTCAGTGGTTACAGAGTTTTAGCAATTTGCAGGATTTTTCCTTTTTTAAAAACCAAATATGACAATGATCAAATGAGTAGTTCCTGAGTTATTTATTTTTGACCATTTGACCATTTTCGCCCTTTTTTCTACCTCATTTGCATATCCATGAGAATAAGAAGTTCATTTTAACAACGGCACATCCAGACCATATATGGCATCACTACACCAAAAATCAGCTTAATTCGTGTAGCGGTTTGTGAGTTTTGGCGTTGGACGGACAGACATCCCCACATACATACCTACAGACAGACAGACAGCTCACATACAGACTTTTTTCAACCATATAACCTCTCAATTGCCATATATGTATGGCAAATGGGAGCTAAAAATTGGTACATGTACTAGAGAAGCAAATCACCCAGGACTATAAACCTAAATTTGAAATTAAATTATTACCGCCATCCCTGTGGTAACTCCAAACATTTCCGATCTAAACAAAAAAATGAGCCCTTGAAAACTTCACTATTCCAAGGAAATTTGAGCCAGAACAAGAGGTTGACACAATATATGTCTTGTAAAATTATGAGCTTCCGAATATCTGTACTCAATTAAGAAGCGTTCCGCCTGAGAGTTCTAGATTATCCTGATGTTTATGGGGATTCAACGCGTACGTCACTCGTAGCACTTAAACTCCGTGAGCTGTACCTTTTTCATATCGTTCTATTTGTGAAATACTAGATAATATGCTCATTTCAAAAATCGTGTTCTGGTGTTAAACTAGCACTTGCCAACAAACTATGTGTAAAGAGAAAAATAATATAACATCGCCAAAAATGTTAGCGTATATCATTTTAAATCAGGCAGGTTCCGATATTAACACAGACCACAGTGGTGATCGGATTGTCAACTGACCTCGTAGTCCACGGGCTTCGATGGCCTCACCAACGAGACACTGGAACTCTCGTTTCACTCTCCAAGGTATTATTAGTCCAGCATCGTCGAGTGGTATCCGGTAAGATTAATCCCAATCGTCATCTGTTGGTTTGTCCACGAGACAATATCCTCGTGGAGGATGTTCGAGCTGTCGGCCATCAATAAAAGGCGGTGGTCGTGCAGGACGCCATCGGTACGATCTTTGGATATTCAAACGCACCATAAAGTCAAACTCGTCAGGTTTGGAGACTTTCAATCCTTGGTAGTAGCTACCAGAACGGATCAATTCCTCAGTGAACCTGGGATCACGTGTGTCGACGTAATCCATGATAGTTTCTAATGTGGGAAGTACTTCTCGTAAAGTCGCTGTCATCTCAGCCCTCTTCAGCTGTACCTTTTGGTCGTAAAACCGATTCAGATCGGTCGATTCCAAAGACGAACAAGTCAGAGTTGTTTGGAATAGGGCTGGCACACGGTGCCCCACTGTCATATACGGATGGTGACGCGACGAGTGACGGTTTCGACTCGAGAAGTCCTGTCGATCAACACCCGGATTTTGCGATAATGACGAGGGCTGCCACCCATTAGGATACAGCAATGGTCTAGATGTCCAGAAACTCATGTTCCTAGAGGTAACTTGGTCTATTCAGATTCAATCGTTCGTAAAATTGTCTTCGTACCTTGTAACCTGTCGTCCATGCACGTGATGGACTGCTCTAAAAATTCTGACGTTCCAAATTTCGCGGCAATTTTGGGTGACTCTGGCCGGGAAGAGGAAATTCCCCGAAATATGCAAATAATATAGTGCACGAGGCCTGGGCGTGAACTCGTGTGAACCTTAAATCATGGCGAATGTTTTCTTGTTAAAAGAACAAAGATAATATCAGGATATTTTACATCGATTGGATGAGGATGGAGGTGAACCATGACCGAGAGAGACGAGGCAGGTTGCAGACATGGGCGTCCGAGGTAGACAATGTGACATTATTAATGTTGGTACTAACGTCATGACTCGAAGATACACCGAACGAGAGAGTGGCTGTCTACGGAAATGGCTGAAGAAGTTTGCAATGTGTTTTATAGTCTAGAACAAGTACGACCAGCCAACCGTGAACGTAAGCGATGCTTGTGGTTCACCTTCCAGTCGGCTTTGCAATGACGGACTGATTACGTGACGAATGAACTGACAATGATACGAAGCAGAATTTCGTAATACATCCAATCATAAAATGCGACAATAACGTAGAAGATGCATGACTTTTCAGTTTCGTTAACTGTATTTTCTTGTACTTTTTAAACCATCCTCTGGATTTGTATGCAAACGAGGTATCTTTCTTTCTTTGAAGTGTTGTTTTGTTTTGTTGATGAAGTGTTAAAGTTGTATTTTGTTGTTGATGAGGTACGCGTACAGAAGTTTTGGGTGTTTTGTTGTTTATCTCCCCTCAGTTGGCTAAAAATGCCAGTGCTAGTGATCCGTAAGTGATACAATGGTCCTTAGATTTGACCGAATGGCCTGAGGAATTGAATTTTTGGAGATGTGGCGATATTGAGGTTTATCGCGTTATTTTTGGAGTTTTTGAAGTTTTGATGATGTTCTGTGTTGATGTTTTGTTTTTGTTGTTTTTTTTTTTATTTTTGGAGATAGAAAGAGCCTCGCATTTTGGCACAGAAGTTGCTATTTGCTGCAGTCTGGTGATGCCTATCGGTCGTTGCTATGGTTAACCTAATAAGCCGTTGACCGTGATATCAGAATACACCAAACAAAATGACGTCATCCGAGTCCTTCTCCATGTCCATCATCTTCCTGTTCACTCATCTTTCAAATAACTTCAAGAATATAATCTATGATATCGATATGACGCATTTTTGAATGATTTTCAGTCGATTTTCTTTTATTTTGTTTGTAGAGTAGTTGAACTTGATTTTGTCATTGATGTATTTTAAGTAGATTGTAATGGTCAGCTATCGTCGTTCTGACCAGCGAGGACACTGGTTTTTTTTGTTTTTTTTTTGAAAAAGATAAATTTATTTCAACATAGTCACAAATAAAACAAATCTACATAACTGTGAATGCGTTAAAATTACAATGCGTCTTGTGTGAAAAAACA
>LD350641.1:0-31220 GCA_001465055.1 Ptychodera flava
GTGTGCATCTATCTATCTATCTATCTATCTATCTATCTATCTATCTATCTATCTCTCTATCTCTCTCTCTATCTATCTATCTATCCATCCATCCATCCATCCATCCATCCATCCATCCATCCATCCATCCATCCATCTTCTATCTATCTATCTATCTATCTATCTATCTATCTGTCTGTCTGTCTGTCTGTCTGTCTGTCTGTCTGTCTGTCTGTCTGCCTGTCTGTCTACCTATCTATCTATCTATCTATCTATCTATCTATCTATCTATCTATCTATCTATCTATCTATCTATCTATCTATCTATCTATCTATCTATCTATCTATCTATCTATGCATAGTATGTATCTATGTATCTATTTATGATATCCTTGATATGGGGATACTGCTTTAATATGATTATGTTTTGTTAGTATTTTCTTAATGTGGCAGATTAATGAGAACGAAATTAGGGATAAAACTAGAGAAATGGAGAGACAGATATCAACGATGTTTCATGCGATAGTGTAATGTAATCCAGACATCGCAAGTACTACAGAATATCAAAGCATGTAAAACTGAAGACGATCACATAAGTGAAATTGAGCTTAATTGCGTATTTTTGAAATAGTAGCACTTGGAAATCGCGACCAATCCTCTAATCTGTCGATTTTTTTTTATTTATTGGCAAATCATGTTCAATTACTTACGTAATCTTCGCTTACGCTTAAAATATCTCACTCACAATATAAGGTACATTGTCACCAGCGTAAATGCTCAACTTAAAAAAAACGTTGCTCAATAACCAAGTTGTTAAAATGTCTGTAACAGTGACCCTTCAGACGCTCTAAAGTTAATGAAGCATTCAAACATTCCTGCCTGCTATCACACACAAGACACAAACTGATTAAAAGTTAATAAATCGCTATACTGGGTTTCAGAGAGTATTTCTGGCGTTAAATAACTTTGTAATTATGCAACCTGATTGGTGGCGGTACTATCAGTACCATCTAATACGCTGTAGAAGCTAATGTGACATTAAAAAGAAAAACAAATCAAAAACAAAAACCCGTACACTCGACAGGCTATGTCGTACCAAGCCATAAAGACAATGACAAGACGAGATCAAGCATGCTTTAAATATTTTGGTGGCATCGCATAGATATTTTGCTGAAAATCACTTTTTTGCAAAGATTCATTACATTTTAAGTTATTTGTGAATCAAAGATTAAAATATTATTTGGGTTCACCTTCGAGCTCCTCAATCAGTCATAAGTTGGGTGAGAAAGAAGTGTAAATGTATGCAAATTTATGCTAAATATTTGATTTCCTAGCTTCTCTTTGCTTCTTATTTTTAGATTTCAAAACAATTTAACTAAACTCTGCCAGGTCAAATTTTATGAAATTTTCACATTATGTTCTTTACATACTATAAAAAAACCACTTTTTTGTTTGGCAATAAAATTATCACATTATGAACTACAGATATTTTACATTTCCTTACCATAATTGTAGTCACTCTATTTGTGTGTTAATCTTTAAATCCCTGCCATTATAAAATAGATAATGCAAAGATGGCATTTATTATATATTATATCACACCAGTCTATTATGGAGCATCTACAGCGATCTGATTGGTGGAGACGCGAAAAGAACCGTAATATATTTGCTATATAACACGGGTGGTAAATACGCGAGCTCTCGGCAAGAGCAAAATCGTCTTTTTGACGTTCCGTGCCGGAATTTCAATACACTGTTATGCTATAATAGCAATAAACACACCCAGCGATGGTCTGCCACTCGATTTTGACAAGTTCACTTCATATATACACTCGCTATCACCCGTGCAAAGGTCGTGAGCTGGTCAAAATCCCATGGTATACTGTCACTGGATATGCTGTATTGCTTAAGTATATACTCTTCCTTCAAACGAAATACTCAATTTCAGAAAATGATCAAGTTTTTGACTTAATTTATCATTGATACTAAAATTGAGGTTTACTACGCCAAACATCTAACCGCTTACACCTTAGAGTAAGCTATGGATACCCTACTATATTTCAGGTTCTCTGCTTTTTGAAAAGATATAGTAAAAGGGTTCCCTTCTCATCTTTGATGAGAAATATTGCTTTGAAAAATTAGTTTGTTACGTGCAAGTCCCCTAAAGTGCAGTAATAATTCGTAGTGAAAACAAAGCTAACAGAACATAAGTAACTAAAATGAGATGATTCTAGTGGCAAACACAGCTATCCTTAACAACACATTGGAAATTAGGGTAGATTATAGTTCGGTATGATTTCATCCCTTGGCATTGGTCGGTACCAAGAATTCTTCGCCTTCTCAAATTCTTTCTTATTATTGATCACAAACCATCCAAATTCATTGTATATATGTTTCGGGCAGTAATCTTGTAATTCTTTCATTCTCTCATAGCTGTTGGAAATCAGCCAATTTCTTGCTGATTCATTGTGGCTGTGGGAAATCGGGAAGCTAGGTGAGGGTGCAGCGATGCCAACGAAGTCATAGATTGCCTGGTCGATGGTTCCGGGGAACAGACACTTATCGTCAAAACGAACCAACATCGAGTTCTCCCTAAACCACATTGGACCACCCTTTAGTAAATTAAACACATTGTCTAGCCATGCGCAGTGTTCTTTCACTATTTTTGCAGCGGGAAAATATTTATCGCTTTCTTCATTATTTAGATTTGCCAAAATTGTTCCCCATCGACGCAGTCGAGAAGTGACCAGCCCTCTGGGGTCTCGAGCCAAAAACACAAATTTAACATTGTACTTCTGAAACGTTGGCAGGCATGGCGTAATGTCACTGAAGCGAAGAACTTTGGCGATGATATTATGTTTTGTTCGACAGAATTTCGATAGTACAGCTGCAGTCATTGGATAATTCAGATTCCCTAAACTTCCCTTGCCTGGATGAGCGCCTTTTAGATTCAGTTTATTCACATAGTAGGTGTGCGAGGAAAAATCGCAGCTAAACAAATCTCCTAGAAACTTGCAGAGCTGTGGCTGTATTTCCTCGAGGTAATCGGCACTGTCAATGTATGTGTGTTTGTGAAATACTGTTTTGCACAGCATGTGTCCCGGCTCTCCAACGTAGAAAGTATCATCTCGTCTAAGAAATAGCATGCCGGTTGCAGTAGAAGCGGACGACATACGTCCAATTATAAGTACATTAGTCTTGGCGTCACTTCGAATCGAGTAAGCTTGTTTGGATGATGAATCGTTTGTTAATGTCTCTGAATTGACTGAGGCTTCAATAGACACTCTGTTGCGTTCAGTCGCTGCTCCGGTTTGTTTTTTGGATGACTTGGGAGCTGGATGTGACTCGTTTTGACTGTTAGGGTGAACATGAAATCTTTTCTCTGAACGTTTTGCCCACATTGAATAATAATATGATGTAGTGATCATCACTACGGCTACCAGTATGGTTACGCCAACATACTTTTGCACTGTGTGTAATTAAAAAAACAGAGACATATTTCATTAAAGTGACAATGTAACATATGTTTTCTTGAGATCTTCATTAGCATGTGCTGTCCTAACTTCCAAAATCGTTAAGCGTGTTATTCTAAAACAACTCGGCCTGACCCCTGAACTGGGCAAAATCCTCTTAGCTTAGTGCAAACCAAAAGTAACTGCGTGTCATAGAGCGTAAGTCATGCTTGTGAACCACCAATGACGGGATGAATAATCCGCACTTTTTCATGCGGTACTCATCGGTAAAACATGGGTAAAAATGCAAATAACAATTTGTATTCACTCCTTCTTGCAAAATCGGTATATGAAATTAACATATAAGACAACGTTTTCTTCACCAACAGTTTGACGGCCAAGTTTTATATTTTTCTATACATATATCTTGGTCGGACGTTAATCGCGATTTCTAAAAACATCAAATGAAATCTGCAGACTCGTATATATTACAATTAGTTAACTTAAAATCATGCTGATCGCGAGGATGTAACTTTTTTATTTGATATGCCGTCTACCAGGCATCAATGTGACGCTACTTTCCAAATTCACATATCATATTAGTTGTGGATCAAGTATATACTTGCATTAGATTACATTCAATTTCAAACGCAACCTACAGTACAATAATCCATCAAAATATTCTACAACCTTTTCCTACCGGTTTCAGGAAATACACGACAGTCCATGTCATACCAGGGCCTATATGTTTTTGCTTCGAAATAGGTTTTTGACTGGGCCACTTTAATGGCCAATATCCAATACGCCTATTTGGCTTGTGGTTGTAGCCTTTGGTTACATGGAGTATTGTGTATGGAAAACCGTAGCTGTCTTAAGTGACGTAAAATGATAATTTGATGAACATTTGTTATATGGTGATAGGCATTTGTTGTATGGTGATGTGCATTTGTTATATAGTGATGGGCATTTGTTGTATGGTGATGAGCGTTTGTTGTATTGTGATGCACATTTGTTATATGGTGATGGGCATTTGCTAAATGGTGATGCATATTTGTTGATGATGGACATTTGTTATATAGTGATGGGCATTTGTAATATGGTATTGGGCATCTGTAATATGGTGATGGGCATTTTTCATATGGTGATGTGCAATTGTTATATAGTGATGGGCATTTGTTATATGGTGATGGGATTTTGTTATATGGTGATGCATATTTATTATATAGTGATGTGCATATATTATATGGTTATGGGCATTTGTTACACGGTAATGTGCATTTGTTAAATGTTGATGGGCATTTGTTATATGGTGATGGGCATTTGTTATATGGTGATGTGCACTTGTTATATGTTGATGTGCATTTATTATATGGTGATGTGCATTTGTTATATGTTGATGTGCATTTGTTATATATTGATGTGCATTGTTATATGGTGATGGGCATTTGTTATATTAGGACGAACATTTTTTATTATGTGATTGGTAATGTGCATTTGTTTAAATGTGATGTTCATTCATCATCTTATGATGTAGATTTTTTTTTATGGTGATTTGCTCTCATTATATTGAGATGTGGATATGTTATGTTTTGTTACGATGTGTGATTGTTTTTTGCCATGTTGGTTCTTTATATTGTGATTTGGAATCTCCGTGATAACGGTGACTGTAAACATTCGATTTGTGAGTTTCTAAATATTTAGTTGCATAAGTACGTTTTCACCTTATTTTCAAATGTCAAACTAAGAAATTAGTTTGTCAGCACTTAGTACGTTCATTGGTTGAAAATACCAGCATCCTAAAGTACTGTAGGCCTAGTATATATATATTTTGCGGTAACCTCTGTGAGGCCATTAGTCTATTAATCCCGGGGGAGGACTGACTGTCTAGGGAAATTTTGTGTCGGATTACCCGCCTGATCAGCGACAATTACCCAAGAATTTGAACCACAGCAACTGGGAAGACTTTGAACTGTGGACGACATTGGAAGATTGCTGTCGTATTAAGTGGACATCAGTTCAATGATATGAACTTGGACAGAGAGTGAGAGACTTGTTTGGAGTTTTCTGTTTCGTCATTAGAATTGCCGGATGGTCATTGTAACCCATTTTTACTTAATTAGTCACCTCCCCTCTCACACTATTTAAAACAAGTCATGCCATTCCACAGAACATGAGCAAATTATAGAAAAGCTCGCAGCACGACCGAATGTCTTCGTCTCCCCTCTCAACCAGAGTCTAACAGTTTACGCCCGCCTTGTTGCCATAGTGACTATTGTCTTTCCATTCAGAAAATCCGTACAAGACAAAGACTAACACTGCAGAGTGATGTTTATTCATTATCTGCAGCATAGAATGGGACAAAACTCAATACTGCCAGCAATAAACCACAAAAGTACACGCTGCAGCATATCTGTCGATATAAAGATCTCAGAAAATTTGCACAGGAACATTGAGGAATTTGTGTGGAGTTTGTACATCCATGAGTCGCCTGAGCCTTATGCTGCAAAAACTGCATGTGTTTTATTCGGCCAAACCATTGTTGCCTAAACACACGGATGTTAAATGGGCCTGGCAAAAGTTACGCTACAAGCCGTTTAATCTACAACGAACACGTAGGCCAATGAACAGAAGCGAAATAGCCTGGCGGTTTAGTATACGTGCACAGGAACAAACTTTCGGTTCTCTTCCGGTCAAGATGGTACACGTGTGTAAACTACAATATATCCGTCCGTGTGATCAAAATTTGAGAGTATTGTCGCATACTGTGATATCCAAAACATTGATATAAAAACACTTCGCAAAAAAACTACTGCTACTACAAATGATGATAATGATTAAATAATAAAAGGGTTCACGACGATAAGCGGCAAGTCTATTAATGAAAAAGACTCTAGCCATGTCTTTATCCCCGGTCTTACATGTACGGTAATCGAAGTTCATGTCATTCATTTCGTGTTCACTCACTAGATAGCCGTGCAATATATGGACAGCAGAACTATTCAGAATTCAGAATCCGCCACAGTACTGTAGATTTCCCATAATTCATTATGATTTGTATCCTCGGAGATTCCTTAGTGAAGTCTGCCATGTCTCCCGTGTGTAGACAAATTCACAGACTAGTTGTCAAAATTTTGAACGTACTTTTATGCACACCGTTCTTCTCAATTCTCATTTTAAATGGTTTGGAAAATTATGCATAATTGAGAGACGAGATAGCATTTTTGTAAACTTTGCCACTGATAGTGTCCTCAGCCATACAGAAAAATATGATGGAAAGAAGGGAGACTAGTTACACATGCTTTATGAAACAAAAGGATACTGATTTTTTGCAATGGAAGTGACAAAAGAAATCTGCATGCTAAGTTGTCTCAGAAAATGACCCCTTCAGTTCGTCATAACTTGCTGCCCAAAAAGCATATGACTTTTATGGTTGTTTAGTGGTTATTTTGAATCTTTCACTGAAACATCTAAACGTACTTTTACTAGATATTATTTGACATTCATTCTGAGGCTGAACATTAGTGCTTATATGCAGAAGTGAAAAAAGTTTTTAGAAAAGTAACCTTCATGGATACAAATCAAACAGCATTGTGGGAAATTTATTGTACTGTGATCCGCGACGGTCCTGTTGCTATAGTTGCAAATTCCGTGAGTAACTGTAACTTTGCTGAAGTCAGTGTCGCCTGTGAGCCGTGCCCCGGCTTTTTCTGCCGCGTTCGCTGTGTAGCGCCGGGCGGTGGTTGTGTAGCGCTGCAGTACACAGCCAACAAGGCAGAAAAAAGCCGGCGCACAGCCCGTCGGCTACAACTATTGCAGCTTCATGTAACTTAAATCGATCCTACCGTGAAAATCAAACACACAACTTCGCCAGACAGTCCTCCCTTGGGATTGTGCCGGGCTTCCGGTTTCTCAGAGGACGCTTTCTTAACCCCGGTCGCGGTCGTACCGTAAAAAATATATTAGGCCAACGATGCTATATTACGAGTGGTTATACTTTTAGTTATTGCAACGTACCAGGTGGTGATAAACCTAATTCTTAGTTGTATGATATTGTATCATATGCCTAGCTACCCTTTAGAAATTGAGTTTTATTATTCTAAACGTTTCTTGAATACACAAATATTTATTTGCATCACAAATATAGGCGTTGTATGGTTCTCATCACGTAATGAAGAGTCCACATCAGAACATGATGAACCAACATCACAATATAAAGAATGCCCATCACCATATAAAGAATGCTCATCACAATATAACGAACGCGCATCACAATATAACGAACGCGCATCACAATATAAAGAATGCGTGTCACAATATAAGAAATGGCCATCACAATACGAGGAATACACATCACAATATGAGGAATACACATTACAATATAACAAATGCCGGTCGCAAAATAAAAAAATGCCCATTATAATTTTAGAAATGTCCATCACAACATAACAAATGCTCATTATAATATTAAAAGTATCAATCACTAAATACTAAGTATCAATCACTAAATAACAAATGTGCATCATCATAAAACAAATGTGCATCACTATGTAACAAACCCGCATCACCGCATAAAAAATGAGCATTACTATAAAACAAATATCCATCACTATATAACAAATGTGCATCACCATATAAAAAATACCCATCACTATATAACAAATGCCAATCACCATAGAATATACGGCTAGTTTTCAATCGGATTCGAACCCACAACATACGGCGTCAGTCGCCTAGCTGAGAGGCCACAGACAGAACCGCTCGGCTAAATCTCCACTCCCAAAAAAGAGTGGTTCAATAGCCGGCTAAGTTATTACATTTTTCTGACTGAGACCGCTAAACACGTTGTAGAGTTCGTGAAGCACTCACGCACGCATGCTCACTATCATACATCGCATATACACACTTTATCGAAGCGAAGAGACGAATTTCATCGTTTTAACTGGGCGAACGATAACCTCGGGGACAATTCTGTCCACCAGCAGTGTTACCAACCCAGGGTAGAAAATACGGCTAGTTTTCAATCGGATTCGAACCCACAATATACGGCATCAGTCGCCTAATGTACATCACTATATAACAAATGCACATCACCTATAACAAATGCCCATCACCATTTAACAAATGCACATCACTATATAAAATGCCCATCACCATATAACATATGCTCATCGCCATATAACACATGCAAATCACCATATAACAAATGTGCATCACTATATAACAAATGCACATCACTCTATAACGAAGGTGCATCACTATATAAGAAATGCACATTCAATAATTATTATTCTTCACTTAAGACAGCTACGGCTTTCCATAATTTTGGGTAAGGGACCAAAAAATAATAACCATTACTGTGCGAATGGAAAGGCAGGCAGAAATGGTGACCCGTGGCAGCAAAAGCTATCGTAGGTGGTTAGCGATGTTCAAACACCTTAGTCGGACCGAATCAACCCAGAGGAAAGAAACAAATTTACCCAAACTTGACTCTGCAAAATTACTAAGTAAAAAAAAACCCGATTCGGCCAAATACAAATGAAGCTCATAGAAACTTTTACCCGATACCAAACTATTGATAAACACCGTAAAACAAAATAAAATTAGAACCAGCTAGACTAATAACCGAGATTTCAAACCGCATTGGATTTGCCACAGAGGAAATGCAATGGGTGCGAGCTTTTCCTCCAGCTGATGGAGTGGAGAACGATGCAAGTTTGAGCGAGCAGACGTCTGACTATTTCCCTAATCTTAACTTAATCCTCGTACGCGTCATACGATGAATAACCAAGCAACCCGGGAGGTTTTGAACACAAAATTTATTTAAATAACATACTAGTGTCAGCAGAAAAATGTTAGCCATATTTGTATCCAGTAAATTATTCAGGGAAAATTGTATTTGATATATCAAAGCTACTGGTGTCACACGTTTGTCTTAAATATTATTGACCATGTGTCCTCATAAGTATTCAGTTCTTAGAGCATGTACATGAAGGAATGCATGCATCAAACACGAACGTTTGAAACTATTGGTCATACTTTGTTTATTTAAAACTATAAAATTTACCTGACGTGCTCTGTGTCTAATACCTCAGACACATAACATACATAAAGATGAAGATTTCTCGACGAATTTCATAATTAGAGATAGTGCAGTGAAGGAGGAGTGGAACACATTCTGCATCAGAGAATAAAACCGCATATTTCGAAATTTTCAAACCCTTTAAATAGCAGATAAGACGGTCTTTCAGAAAACCAGCAAAGAGAAGGGGAAAATAATTTATTACAATTCTGGTGCCTTATCATATCGAGATTTTTTAAACAATTCATACCTCTTAATTATTAATCAATTTTAGTAAACAATGCGAACTGCGCCAATTGTTACTCCATCAAGGAAGGAACATATATTTGTAAATAGGAGATATACGTACCTGCCATCATCACTGTTGTCCGTTCCCTACAACCAATTTCTATTCTTTGATTCTACATATATTCAATATATTCGTGTAAATGCTTATTTTATGCCCGATTTCCTTTGAAACCACACGTGGAAAGCAATGGCCAACCAGGTACTATATTGACAGAATAAAATGAACCCTGCCACGTAATTGTTGGCGGGACAAAGGTTTTCAGAATGTATGGAACAACACTTATTTCACTTTTTATTCAGATTGAAACTCAGGAGAGATAGCTCGTTAAAAATGTCGCCTTCAAATTGGTAAGAGTTTTGTTTCAAAATTTGTGACTAAAATGGACCATTTCACCAGCGCATATTCAAAATAAGGAATGATTGTTTTGCTGAGAAGAGCTTAAATTTCGTTTAGAAGATAGCTACGGTTCTTGGGAGACATTTATCATTGGATGATAGACTGTACAAATAAATTTAATCTATCACTTTCAAATCAATAAAAGATACAACACGGAACAACGAAACAGCCAGGCAGATTTATGCTGATGGTAGCTCGGGATAGAAATTGTTGGGGCGTGAAGCATGTACACGTATAACTCTATGCTTACAGGACAAAGGTTATCAATAGCGGTAATATTCATCAAGTCTAGCAGCACGAGACGATAAGTAGGATACAATCACGTGGACTGTGTCCTCCAATGCTCTACTTTAATGCATATTATATGGTGGTTTCAGTCGGATTCGAACTCACAACGCACGACACCCAGTCGCTTAGCGCAGAAGCCACAGACAAAACCGCTCGGCCAAATCCCCAATCTCAATAAGATTGGTTCAATAACCGATTTAAGTTGTTACATTTTTCTGATTGCGACCCCTCTACATGCTGTAAGTTCGCTCACTATCACACAATCTTTATCGAAGCGAAGTAATGAATAAAACGCTTTAACTGGGCGAAATACAGCCTCGGGGACAATTCTGTCCACCAGCAGAACCATCAACGCAGGGCAGAAAATATGGTGGTTTCAGTCGGATTTGAACTCACAACGCACGACACCCAGTCGCTTAGCGCAGAAGCCACAGACAAAACCGCTCGGCCCCAATCTCATAAGATTGGTTCAACAAAACGTATAATTTTCTTTCCCGCTTTCCAAAACAGGATTTCGGATCGTCAGTATACACTGATGTAATTGTACACAGGTTGTTTACGAAAATACGAAACCGAATAGCTTAAAGTTCATGCTGATTATGTAAGCAACGATTGCAGTAAAAGGGCCAAACTGTCCATATTCTTCAAAACCTTCAAAGGAGACACGACTTGAGAAGGTAGCAGTCCGTTCGCAAGCATGGTTTGTTTACACTACATACAGGCTTTGCTTAGATAAAGTCGTTATATTCTATTAAGATAGGCAATATACTTTCTTCAATTTCAATGAAGTATCTCATTTAAAGAAATATAATTTAAGATATTACATTGAGCTTTAGACCAATCAGAAGCTACGCCCTCAATTCAATATTTCGAATACTGGGTTGATACGCTTCTTGTGTTCACGGACGTGTCCCCATTTGCACAGGACCCCTTGTAGTGGACCTTGTATAAACAGATATTTCTTTGTAGGCCTATAGCTAGCAGATCGACTACGACAAAACACGATTTCGTTGGATTATTTTACGCAGTTTATTTTAAAAAGCATTGACTAGTAAAACATCTTGCAAAACGGAGCATTTGAGTATATTTTGTTTATTTGTCTGACGTGTCTGAAGAGGCCATGGAGTGGTTTGTAACTGAGAGCGCGTAGCTGAATTTAAACAAGACCACGTAAAGCCCTGTGATACTGATTTTGATTGCATACCATTTTAGCCAAGAATTGTGTTGCTAACGCCAAAAATCATACTTCAAATATTTCCAAAGTATTTTCCGTGCGATAATGACGCTGACGCCGGACTAAAATTCAAGTTTTCGGGACCCGGACCTGCCCTGACGAGACATAGCCAGTGGCAAAACTGTCAATGAATCCTAGGGCACATCGGCATTGTGACCTACATTGACGAAATGGCACACTAGCTTGTTAATTAGCTGTACACGTATAGAGAAATCTTTTTACGGGAATGTACGAAAACGATGGCAGATTAAAAGTTATAACAGTGGCTTGTCAATGCACCAATTTCAACCGGAAAATCGTGCAGCGTGTTTGCTAAAGGGAGGAAAACCCCGATTTTTCGAAGGTTCAGCAAAACACCTTTCAAGTGACTATTATATAAAAATTGACAATGTACTGTACACAGTCGGATTTTCCAATATCAGGGCTTTTAGAAAATATATACTTTATTGGGGTTTGGGACTTTTATAACTTAGAAAAAAAATCTGAAAGTGTCTGTAAAGTATCACGTTTAAGCTACCGTAATGTTGCCTCGGCGGGTAGTTTTGATCCCAAAGGAACATTGATCAGGAGATAACACGTGTTACAAATCAACAAAATCTGTTACCGTAATTCCAGTAAGAGATATTACATTGATCAACGAAAGAGTCCGGCAGATTTACATTCTTGGTAGCTTAGAATTAATATTGAAGGGATGGGAAGCGTACTAATATTTGTACGTTTATAGGTCAAAGGTTGTCGTTGACGTGAATATTCATGGTTTTATAATCAGCCCCTGGGGTCCCGAGGCAAAACACAAATTTAACATTGCTCTTCTGAAAAGTATGCAGACATGGCGTTATGTAACTGGAGACAAAATCTTGGCAATGATGCTAGATTTTGATTGACAGCAAGCCCTTAGCTCCGCCGAAGTTATTGGATAGTTCAGCTTGTCAAAACCTCTTCTCTTTTTGTGTATTGTTGTTTGTGATTAAGATAATTCAGACACGTGCCATACAAGGAAAATTAACATAAGTTTAACAAATTTTCTTAGAATTTGCACAGGCTTTGCTGCATTACGTATTAGTACCCAGCACTGTCAATGTGCATATGTTTCTTTAAGACAGTACAAGTCCGGGCTTTACTAAATAGAAAATGTCATCGCGCAGACTGACAGTTGCGGTCGGGACTGAAGACTTTCTTTCGATTAAGGTATTTTGGTGTTCGTGCACATGTGTTAATCTTTGTTTCCATGTAATATCTACTGCTATAGTCATCCCGCAGAGATTGAAATATACGTTTCAGATTTTTAATTAAAGTAAAAATAATTTTAATCCGTCGCAACTGTCAAAATAATGTATGAGTCTTGTTATAATGTGGAGGAAATATGCTCCAACTACTTTCATTTTGATTATTTTGTCTGTATTCCACATGTTTTGCACGGTATATTCGGTGATTTGATCTTGGGGGCACTACTCTAAGTTGCCATGCAATATACACAATTGTAGTCATCCCGTATATTGAAAATATAAGCAATATTTGTTTTCATTTTCAATAGTCATATATTTAATTCCTATTACATGACAGCTGTCAACATGAAGTATGGTAATTTTTGATTTAGATAAAAACAATTCTGCACCCACTGCACATCAGAAAAATTCTCATAGTACGTTCTCACACACAATGCATCATAATTGAACTAAGAGAACCATTGAAATTTCAATCGTATGTCTTAAATATTTTTCAGAATTATGTTAATAATATCCTGCATACATACATACATACATACATACATACATACATACATACATACATACATACATACATACATACATACATACATACATACATACAATATCAGTGTTCGCGATTAAGCAAAAAAATGCGTATTTACGCATTGAAATTGACTCCCTACGCGTTTTTTCATCGTTATGCGTTTTCTATACGCAAAGGATAACAGTAAAATGTTTCCGAAAGCACTCCCCGCGACTGAGCTTAGGCGACAACCAGACGAGATGAGTACCCTCTTGATACTAAATTTGTTACAGCATTTCTGTCAATCACTCATTTTGTGTTGAAAGTTTCGGGTCTCTGGGCGTAGTTTGAAAAATCGGCATAGTAGTTCAAAGGCACGCTATCATGTCAGCTGTGTGCACTATAACTACGTTGCTAATTTTTTCCCTGAAACTGAAGACACAAAATGAGTGAGTGACAGAAATGTTGGAACGAATTAAATGCCAACCGTGCACGATCATCGAGTCTGCTGCTCCAAAATTTGATCAAGCACACACGTGTCTTTTAAATTTGCTCCACATTAGTTCGTGAATTAAAAATGACTCAGAGGGTCAATTGAAAGACACTACCTGGCAACCCTTCATGGAGAAAACGGAGAAGCGCAGTGAAATTGAACCCATGTCGGTATCCATGACATATTGTCCTGTTGTCGCCGATACATCAACATGCAAAACGGAATCAGCTTCACGGTGAAGCGGTGAGCCGTGATGATGATGCACCGGTTACCAAAAAGTCCCGTCCACAGCCACTCACAGGCTGCCAAGAGCAGTGGGAGACTGAATATCCATGGTTACGTTTTGATGTATTACATAAATGTATAAATTTTGAACACTTCCAGTGCCTTCATTAGCTAACTCTAACCTTCGGGTTCCTTAATGAGTTTGACGGTCACAAGCATACCCTTCGATGTTACGTTTCAGCATGTTTGAAACACGGCAAAGTAGTTCACGTTTTTCGTCGAACTGTTTTCATTAGAAGAGTGTTAAATGTACATCGTACAATCTGCATGGGTAGTGTAAAGTTTTTGAACGGCTCATCAGCTGTCTGATGATTGCAAAATGCATGAAACTTAAGTAACAGATATCATTACTTTGTACTTGAAGTACTTTTGTTATTATATATATATATATATATATATATATATATATATATATATATATATATATATATATATATATATATATATTTATCACATGAACTGGCCCGTATCTCCACCTGTGTGACGTACACCAGCACAGATAAGAAATCCATATTACCCCTGTTTTACGTCATCAACCGGAACTTTTTTCCTGCATGGTACCTTTCTACCTGCACGTCGAGACGCGACGAACACAGACCGATTTGTCGCGATCGATGCCGTGCTCTCATGACAATTTTACAAAAAAGGTGACCCGACAAATCCGCACATGGAAACATAGACGGCATGTCCAACGAACTTTCGAGCCGCAAAAACTATAGCTATTACTGCTGAGAATCGAATGGGGATACCGTTGATCGTTTTTAATGGCTCAGTAACGTCGCGTCGTGGCTAGGCTCCAGTCGAGTCGTAAAGGCTCAATGTGGAAGTCGTACCTGTATAGTACCTGGCGATCCCGGTTGGCGATAAACCTGAAATCTACACCTCAACGTAGGTTCAACTGAATAAATGAGTACAGTATAATCTTCGGGAAAGCGACATAGGAGGCAAAAGCATAAAGTCATTCGACTGACAACGATAAATGTCCTTCATCACACAAAAAATTCCGTAATGTAGCTCGGAATCAAACCCTCAGCGTAAGGCTGTAGCGAAGACATAAGCTGTCTAGCTGTATAATAACTCTTCAGTGCAGCGCCGTGGAATCCGATGTATTTCGAGAGTTGACTCAGACAACACACACATCAGAACGGAGTTTCCGTCAAGTAATAAAATTAGGATGTATCTACGGGCGAGATATGTGTCACTGCAAACATCAAAGTCCGTCAGACGAAAACATTGACGATCGAGATCGGGATCCGATTTGACACCGGCGGAGACCGGTTACGGCAGCGTTGTGGCCACACACAAACAAACATGCGATATGGCCTACTATTAGTGTCATCGAATTGAATCTTTCGCGCTCGCCAAAGTCGAAAGCTTGTGTGATTTTTTCAAAAGCCACAGCATATCTAAGAATGAGAAATACTGTTTCGATCGTGTCGTTGCATTTTACTTCCTAAATCTATTCGTAAATATTGTAAATACTATGGCTATCCGTCGCTAGCGCGGTGAAAGCCATGTCCGCCGATAGACGACTTGCCTGGCATCGACAGCGCGAGACAATGATTGACACGTTCACGTGACCGAATCCGTATGTCTGATTGGTAGAAATACCGTTCCATGTATCAAAATTTGATTTATGAATGAAAGTATCTGCTGGGTGACGGGCCGCTTTACCCGTTAAATGAAAGTGATCCGCGTAAATAAAAGACAAATCGCGACGAATTCATGCAATTTGTTACAATAATTTTGATTCCTCTACGTCAAAAGAAAAATAAGAAGACTGTTCATGTGATAAATATATAATCCCATGGTATTTTTATCTGTTTGACGTCATCGTACACTCGTGTTTTTCGCTGAGCCGCACAACTTCTCGCCTTCGGCTCGAAGTTGTACGGCTCCGCGAAAAACACTCGTATACGATGACGTCAAACTGAGAAAAATACCATGGGATTATATATAAATATATATATATATATATATATATATATATATATATATATATATATATATATATATATATATATATATATATACATACATACATACATACATACATACATACATACGTACATACAAGCATACAAGCATACATACATACATACGTACATATCGCAATACATCGGATGAATAAAGCAGAAATTAAATTCAGTTTCAACACATTGCAAAGTATATAACTGGCATATACTATCCTCTCTAGCTAAACCTTCAAAATGGCCACATTCAGTAAGTAGCTTATGGTTAGAAAGCCTTATTCTACAAAGAGCTAATCTAAATATTTCAAAATTTACACAACTCAAATACTTTATAAAAGTCGAAATATTTCGAAAACACAATATGACTCCAGCTTTGAAGTATTGGCCAGGTCATTTGACCATAGTTGGCTACCGATGTTGAGGCATCGTTGTTTAAAAGTAGAAATGAAAAGTAATTCATCGCCTACAATCGACATATCCCATGCTACGCCAAAACCACAATCGAAAAAAAAGTTGTTGAACCTTTTTGGCCTAACAGTGATTGCCCTTACCAGCCATTTAATATTGATAATCGTAACATCGTCTATTATAAGAATATAATATTTTGAGATAAGTTTAATACTATACACGGCCTTTCTACCTTTTTAGCCTAGTTTTTCTGTGCCTATGTCAAATCTCTAAAACATGACAAGGTCACTCCAAGGTAGTATAAATACGACAGGGCTACAACGTGAACCCTATCCAGTTTCCATTTTCATAATTTCTTAACCCCATTCCAAAAGACCACAATTTAAATCTTAGATATGTTGACTCTAAACTTCAAATTGTTACAATAACAATAAAGACTCAATTTGTCGTGCTGTCTTTGTAATCCAATTACAGAACCACTTGTGAGGGATACATCGTCAGCAAAACAGGTATACAAAGCTTCAACATTCCTACATAGATATCATTACACATACCATTCTTAAGAGCTTATCCTAGATCATCGATAAAAATGTTGAACAAAAGATGATAATACAGAGCCTCAATGTACGCCCTTAAGTAAACTGGGCAAATAATAGCGTGAGGTTTTCGAACACATACGATTTTACAGTTTTCACCACTGACTTTAACATTTGTAACGTATTATTTTTCATACCTAGTGTTTAGAGCTTGTAAAATAAGGAGTTATGATCTTTTCTATCGAATATTTTTTCGAAGTCGAAATGTATGATTGTATGTATGCATGCATGTATGTATGTATGTATGCTTGCATGTATGTATGCATGTGTGTGTATGTGTGTATGTGTGTATGAATCTATCTATCTATCTATCTATCTATCTATCTATCTATCTATCTATCTATCTATCTATCTATCTATCTATCTATCTATCTATCTATCTATCTATCTCTTGTATGTATCCATATATGTATTCATGTTATTCGTGACATGGGACCCATTGCTTCAATATGGTTTTTAAAATTTTTTCTGTGTGTTTCAGATTCATCTGAAGAAAATCAGGGATAAAATTACAGAAAACGAGACGCTGAATTCAACATGTTTGCTGTAAACAGTAGTGACATTTAGTCTAGTCCTCATCAGACATCGCAAGTACTACAGGATGTTAATGCATGTGTAACTGAAGACGAACTTACATGTGAAATTGAGGTTGATGGCGTATTTTTAAAACAGTAACACTGCCCACTTTACAATTCAGCACTCGAATATCGTGACCAATCGTCAGGTCTGCTGATTAAGTTCCTATTTTTAATTAATTTGAAAATCATGTAACTTACACGTAGTCTTTGCTTACCCCTAAAGTAAAGTGGTATGCATTCTAAGAACGTATCAGTATTGATAAAAATTCAGTTAATTCTCGATCAGATTCGAACTCACAGTGTACGGCACCTAGTCACTTGCCTAAATGCCTAAATTAAAAAATAATTTTGATCAATAGCCAAGTTGTTACAATTTCACAGAAGAGTTCATCACACATTCGAACATTTTACCTGCTATAGTACATAAGACAAACTAATTAGAACGGTTAATGAATGGCAAAACTAAGATTCAGACAGTATTTCTGGCGTTTTATAATTAAGTGATAATACAACCTGATTGGTGACGGTACTATCATTACCACCGTATACGCTGCGAACGATAATGTGACATTAAATGAAAAAACACACGACAGTCTATGTCATACCAGGCTATAAAGACTATGGGAAGACGACATCAAGCATGCTGTAAATTTTGAGATCGCGTCGCACAGCTATTTTGCTCAGCCAAAGATTCAGCATCTGTTAAGTAATTTGCAAAACAAAGATTGAAATATTTGTTGGGTTTACCTTGGAGCTTGTCAAGCACTCATAACTTGGGTGAGAAATTAAAGAAGTGTAAATGTATATAAATTTATGCTAAATATCGAATTTCCAGGCTTCTCTTTTGTTCTTATTTTGAGATTTAAAAGCAACTTAAATCCATTCTTGGTCAAATTTTCTGAAATTTTCATATTGTTTTTTTTTATTAATATATGAAAAAACACTTTTTTGTTTGATAATAAGATTATTACATTATCACTAAGAGAAATTTTAGCTTTGCTTACCACAATTTTCATCACTGTATTTGATTTGCAGTCTTTCAACTCCTGCCATTGTAAAATGAGGATAGATAATGCAAAGATAGTCGATTATTCTATAATATACTCTTATTTCAAGCGAAACATTCAATTTCAGTCAACACATTAAGTTTTTTACTTAAATTTATTTATCATTGATACCAAAATTTAGGTTTTCTACGCCAATCATCTAACCGCTTAGACCTTAGAGTAAACTGTTGCTACTCTACTAAATTTCAACATCACTGCTTTATGAAAATATATACTATAAGGGGGTGTTGAGTCCTGGTCATCTTTGATGAGAAATATTGTTTCGAAAAAAATGTGTTGGTGCCGTGCAACTCCACCTTAAGAGTAGTAATAATTTCTAGTGAAAACAAAGCTAACAGAACATATGAGGCTGAAATGAGATGATTCTTATATGTAATCCCATGGTGTTTTTCTCTGTTTGACGTCATCGTACACGAGTGAATTTACGGATTTTTTTTTATGATGAAGGAAATTTATCGTTGTTAATCGAATGAATTCATGCTTGTGCCTCCTATGTCACTTTTCCGAAGATTATACTGTACTCATTTATACAGTTGAACTTCCGTTGAGGTGTAGATTTCAGGTTTATCGCCAACAGCGATCGCCAGGTACGACGTCCACATTGAGCGTTACGACGCGACTCGAATGGCGCTGCGACGTTACTATTACTAAGCTAAGCGATCGGCGGTATCCCTATTCGATTCTCGGGCACAGCTATAGTTTTAGCGACTCGAAATTTTGCTGGACATGCCTTCTATGGTTCCATATATGGATAATCGGGTCACCTTTTTGTGAAAATGTCATGAGGGTACGGCATCGATCACGACAAATCGGTCTATGTCACGTCGCGACCCGCATGTATGAACGGTACCATGCAAGAAAAAAAGTTCCGGTTGATGACGTACAACAGGGGTAATTCGGATTTCTTATCCGTTCTGTTTTACGTCACACAGTTGGGAATTCGGGCCAGTTCATGTGATAATGATGGTAAACACAGCTATCCATAACATGACATTGACAAATTAGGATAGATTATAGTTCGGTATGATTTCATCCCTTGGCATTGGTCGGTACCAAGAATTCTTCGCCTTCTCAAATTCCTTCTTATTATCGATCACCAACCATCCAAATTCATTGTATATATGTTCTGGGCAGTAATCTTGTAATTCTCTCATTCTCTCATAGCTATGGGTAGTCAGCCAGTTTCTTGCTGATTCATTGTGGCTTTGGGAAATCGGGGAGCTAGGAGAGGGCGTAGCGATTCCAACGAAGTCATAGATTGCCTGGTCGATGGTTCCCGGGAACAGACACTTATCATCAAAACGAACCAACATGGAGTTCTCCCTAAACCACTTTGGACCATCCTTTAGTAAATTAAACACCTTGTCTAGCCATGCACAATGTTCTTTCACTATTTTTGCAACGGGAAAATATTTATCGCTTTCTTCATTATTTAAATTTGCCAAAATTGGTCCCCATCGACGCAGTCGAGAGGTGATAAGCCCCCTGGGGTCTCGAGCCAAAAACACAAATTTTACATTGTACTTCTGAAAAGTGGGCAGGCATGGCGTAATGTCACTGAAGCGAAGAACTTTGGCGATGATATTATGTTTTGATCGACAGAATTTCGATAGTACAGCTGTAGTTATTGGATAATTGAGATTCCCAAAGCTTCTTCGACCAGGATGAACTCCTTTTAGATTCAGTTGATCAACATAGTAGCCATGCGAGGAAAAATCACAGCTAAACATATCTCCTAGGAACCTGCAGAGCTGTGGCTGCATTTCCTCGAGGTAATCGGCACTGTCAATGTATGTGTGTTTGTGAAATACAGTTTTGAACAGCATGTGTCCCGGCTCTCCAACGTAGAAAGTATCATCTCGTTTAGAAAATAGCATGCCGGTTGCAGAAGAAGCGGAAGACATACGTCCTATTATAAGTAAATTCGTCTTGGCGTCACTTCGAATCCAGTCAGCTTTTTTGGACGATACATCCTTTGCAAATGTCTCTGAATTCACTGACGCTTCAACAGATTCTCTGTTGCCTTCAATCGCTGCTCCGGTTTGTTTTTTGGATGACTTGGGAGCTGGATGCGGCTCGTTTTGACCGGAAGGTTGAACACGAAATCTTTTCTCTGAACGTTTGGCCCACATTGAATAATAATATGGTGTAGTGATCATCACTATGGCTACCAGTATGGTTACGCCAACATACTTTTGCACTGTGTGTAATTAAAAAAGCAGAGACATATTTCATTAAAGTGATTATGTAACATATGTTTTCTTTTGATTGTCATAACACGTACATTCCTAATTACCTGAACTGTTAAGCATGTTATCCTAAAACAACTCGGCCTGACCCCTGAACTGGGCAAGATCCAACTAAGTGCAAACCAAAAAGTAACTGCATGTCATAAAGCGTAGTCTTGCTTGTGAACCATCCATGACGGGATGAATAATGCGCACTTTTTCATGCGGTACACATCGGTAAAAAATGCAAATAGCAATTTGTCTTCAGTCCTCCTTGCAAAAACAGTCACATAAATTCAAATTTCAGACAATTTTTTTCTTCATGAACGGTTTGACGGACAAGTTTCATATATTTCAATGCATATACCTTGGCCTGATGTTAATCGCAATTTCTAAAAAAAAATATTGAAATGTTCAGACTGGTATATATTAAAATTAGTTAATTTAAAACCACAGTGATCACGAGGAGATAGCTTTATTATTTGATATACTGTCTACCAAGCATCAATGTGACGCTACTTCCCAAACATATCATAGCATATTAGTTGTAGATCACGTACACGTTTGCATTAGAATACATTCAATTTAAATTGCAACCAATCGTACAATAATCCATCTAAATATTTTACAACCTTTTTCTACCGGTTTCAGGAAAAACATTCTTCATTGAAAAACAACCGCCGTATATATGAAAGAATTTGCTGGTCATGATGAAATTGGGAAAATGTAATGAATTTGCTTTCTGTCAGGAAATGTGTGTGCCGTTACCAGTGAATCAGGTAAGACGTAAACGATAGGGTTAGTGTGGTTTAGTTTTTTGACCGAATCGAAATAAGCAAAAGCGCATTTGACTTGTTGCGAAGCTACCTCTGGGCAGAGCAGATTTTTGACCAACACACAACAAAAAAACTACAGGGAGATGTCAGTACATGCCTGTAACAGGGTCTGATCAGTACTTGTAACAGTCCAGAAGAATTAACCTCTCTTAAAGGACCTGGAAAAAATTGACCAGATATCAGAGGTGTATGAGCAAGTGATATTACAGTGATATAATTTCTAAGTGTAACAAGTTCTGTGATCACATGACTGAAATACTGGTGTACACACAGTAGTGTGTAAGTTTGTTTACATGACTTGTTACAGGGCTTGAAAACTTCTCAGATTTCATTGGTGTATATTTTCAGAAAATTCGCCAATTTTTATGACAGAAATGAATACAGGCATATTGCACATTAAATTAAATATATTGGCCTCTTGCTATATAGTCCTGTAAATGGACAATCTCCGTACAGAGATTGTAGCGCTGTGGAAAATTATAACCTAGCTGGGGAGTCTCAGCAGTAGCCACACTAATCTCTGCCACAGGCGACGGTTTACACCAACTTTTTGGGTATTGCGCGTTTTCCATGATAGACATTTTCTGTCTTTTTATATATAATACTTCGAACCAAAAAAAAAGTAGATAAATGAATAGTACACTAGTTTCAATATCGATCCTCGATTCCGTGAACACTTGAAAAACATAGACCTTGCTCTAGGTTACATGGATGTAAATTGATGATCCAAAATGTATGCCCCAACGGCTATCAGCTTTGCAGACGCGATTGCCAAAGTTTTAGCGGATTATTTATTATTTTTATTAGTGTAATAATGTATTATTTTTACAAGTGTGCGGAAAGTGCGATCTCTAGCTGGATTGCTCCTATCCGTTTACTATTTCCGCCACGTTTATTTAGCCAGTTGGGCGCGCGCATGACTAAAAGAAGTCCGAGTTTGGAATATTTAAATTTGCCTGCAGCAGAGTTTGATGGGGGCGCGCGGTCAACGACTCGGAGACCCTCTAGCTTTGTTCGAATTATCCACGCCGCGCTGCTGCCCCACTGCGCTTCAATCTCTGTGTGGAGATTGGTAAATGGAGTGGTTGGGCAGGCAGAACTATCAGGCCCAGTTACATCACTGTGTCTAAAGCACCGGATATAGCTATGTCGGCACTGCACTGGCCTCAGACATGTACATCATCCTCTGTCACAGACAGCAATGGGACGTCTTTGCTGACACAGACCTGTTTTACAGGGTTGTATCACGGTCTGTACAGGCCCTTTCACTGGGACAAATTTGTTTTTTGCTGTGAATTTGGTTTACTTGCTCGGCCACTTTAATGGCCAATTTCCGTCACGTCGAGTTAGATGGGGGTCATGGTTATGGGTCATTAGGCGTATACTGGGAGCGTGATTCGATCAAAATCACTCATACTGTGCAAAAGGAAATGTAGGCATAAAAGGTGAACCTACTGAAGCAAAATCTATCGTAGAGGGTTACCGATTGGATCTCTGCAACTTGTCAGAAACCTTACTGGGACCAAACTAACTCTGAGAAAAAAACATATATACCAAAAATTGACTCGGCCAAATTACTAAGTCAATTAAATATAGATTAGGCCAAATACAGGTCCAGCTCAGAGAAACTTTACATATACCAACGTACTGCTAAACATGGTAAAATAATATTCAAACCAGCAGAAAAAGGAAAATCTTAGTAAACAGTTAGCCATTTGTACCAAGTAAATTATTCAGGGAAAATTGTCTTTGGTATATCAAAGCTATTGGTGTCTCACTTTTGTCTGAAATATTATTGACCATGCGCCCTCTTAAACATTCAGTTCCTTGGAGCACGAATACAAAGGAATTCATACATCAAGAACGAACGTTTTAAACTATTGACCATACTTAGCTATTTGAAACTCGGAGAAAGTACCTGACATGCACTAGTGAGGATTGTTAAAACGTATACAAAAAACATAACGCACATGACGATGACAATTTCTCAACAAACTTTATAATCAAAAGTAGAGCAGTGAAGAATGAGCGAAACACATTCTGCCTCAGAGAATATTATCGCATATTTCGAAAGCTTTAAACCCTTGAAATAGCAGAAAGACGGTCTTTCAGAAAACTAGGAAGGAGAAGGGAAGTATAATTAATGTTAATTCTTATTGTACGTATATTTTTGAACAATTCATTCCTCTTAATTATTAATCCGTTTTAGCAATGCGAACTTGACCAATTTTTACACCCTCAAGGAAGGAACACTTATTTAAAAAAGGGCATATACATACCTGCCATTATTACTGCCGTCTGTTGCCTTCAGCAAATCTCAATTCTCTGATACCACATACATTTAATAAACTCGTGTAAATGCCTGCTTTATGCCCGATTTCCTTCAAAACCACACGTGGAAAGCAATGGCCAACCAGGTACTATATTGTATAAAATGAACACTGCCACGTAATTGTTTGCGATACAAAGGGTTTCAGAATGTATGGAACAGCACTAATTTAACTTTTTATTCAGATGGACACTCAGGAGAGATAGCTCGTTAAAAATGTCGCCTTCAAATTGGTTAGAGTTTTGTTTCAAACTTTGCGACTAAAATGGACAATTTTTAAAATTAGAAATGATTTTTTTTTGCTGTGAAGAGTTAAAGGTTTATCCAGAAGATAGCTATGGCTCTTTGAAGATATTTATCACAGGATGATAGACTGTACAAATCAATTTAATATGTTACTCTCAAATCAGTCACAGATATAACACGGAACAACGAAACCGCCATGCAGATTTATACTGATGGAAGCTTGGGATAGAAATTGTAGGGGCGGGAAGCATGTAAACGTTTATTTCTATGCTTACAAGACAAAGGTTATCGATGACGGTAATGTTATTCCATCGTTTCTAGCGGCACTAGACGACAAGTACGATACAATCACGTGGACTGTTTCCCCCAATGCTCTACTTTAATGCACATAATAAACGTATAATTTTCTTCCTCGTTTTCCAAAATAGGTTTTCGGGATCGTCAGTATACGCTGATGTGACTCTACACAGGTGGTTCACGAAAATGCGAAACCGAATAGTTTAAAGTTTATGCTGATTAAGCAATGATTGCAGTACAAGGGGCAAACTTTCCCTTGTCATATCTAAAACCTTGAAAGGAAACAAGACTAAAAAATGTAGAAGCTCGTTTTCAAGCATGGTTTGTTTCCACTACGTACAGGTTTTGCTCAGTTAAAGTCGTCATACTCTATTAATATACGCACTATACTTTCTGCCATTTCAATGAAATACCTAATTTAAACAATTATAATTTAAGACAATACACAAAGCTTTAACCGATCAGAATCTACGCCCTTAATTAAATATTTTGAGCTACTGTGTTGATACGCTTCTTGTGTTCACGGACGTGTCCTCATTTGCACAGGACTCCTTGTAGTGCACCTTGTATAAACAGATACTTCATTGTACAGCTAGCAAAATCGCCTACGACAAAACACGATTTCGTTGGAATATTTTAAGCAGTTTAATTTCAAAAGACTTGACTAGGAAACATCTGGCAAAAGGAAGAAGTTAAGTCTATTATGTTTCTCTGTCTGACGTGTGTGAAGTGGCCGTTGTGTGGTTGTAACTGAGAGCGTAAAGCTGAATGTAAACAAGACCACATCAAGCTCTGCTATGTTAATATTGTCAAATCACTGATACTTATTTTGATTGTGCAGTATCTTACCCAAGAATTGTGTTGCTAACGCCAACAATCACATTTCAAATATTTTCCATAGTATTTTCCGTGCGGTAACGACACTGGCGCCAAGAACAAAATGCTCGTTTTTGTGGACCGTACATGCACTGACGAGACATCGGGATTTCGACCTGTAAAATACATTGTCAGTGGCAAAACTCTCAATGGATCCTGTTGCACATCGGCATGGTGACCTACATTGAGAGAATGACACATTAGCTTTTCAATTTGCTTCAAACTTATTGAGAAACTTTTTTCGAGAATGTCTGAAAACGATGGCGGGATCATATATTGTTGATTGCCGCCTACAGCTTTGACTGAGATACGTATATCTGTCTTTTCCAGACATACCAAACGATAAAAAAATGTTAATCTGAAAATATCACTTTTAAAAGTATTTTCTCTGGATAAATACATATGTTGTTAAGATATTAGCTAGCGTCGTTTTACTAATTAGTGTTAGTTAATAACGAGTCCATTTTCATTTGCGCTGAGATACGGACACAGTCAAATTACTCATGTTATAGAAAATTAACGAATTAAGCACTGTGCTCAAATCATATAACTTTTCCTAGTGACATTTCAATGCTACTTTCTGTATGTCAATAGTCAAAATGATGTACGAGTCTTGGTATCATTTGTAGGGAAACATCCTTCAACTACTTTTTCCCCGTGCCATTTTGATGAACCTCTATTTTTTACAGCTTGTTCGATGATATGATGTACGGGTACTGCTGTATGTTGCCATGCGATATTCAAAGCTTTAGTCATCCCGCATATTGAAATTTATGAAATATTTGTTTCCATTTTTCAATTGTAATATATTTAATTGCTGATATACGACAGCTGTCGACATGAAGTACTGCACTTTTTTGATTGACAGAAAACGATTCCTGCACCCACTGTACATCAGAATAATCCTCATAGTGTCGAATATTAAAGTATTATTGCAATGCTCTCTCACACAATCATACTTTAACTTAAAGGACCATTGCAATACCTTTTGTAGGACTAAAATACTTTGTCAAAGTTTTAATAAATCAGATATGAGATTCCACATGATGCCTACCAATGTCAATAGGCGATTTTCTGTGCATAACAAAATCTCTCTCGATATGCGTACATGTCAAATCTAATTTATAATTCGTGGTTGATTGTCTTTGATTGAGTTGATCTCAACCTCGTTTGTCCCCAGCACACTAGAACCTTATAAAAACGTCAAATGCTTCAAATAATTTCTCTGTTTTGTTTCGTTTTCTCTGCTCTGCATTATGTGGCAAATAGGGGCAACTTAGTCTTCTTTGCAAGCCCCTACCGATTGGCTTATTATAAGAATATTTAAAACTTAAATATATCTTTGTAAGTCCAGTAGTTGTTTTTAGTAAGAGACGATGACATGCGCTGGTTGTGTTATTTTAGAGTATGAAAATCTTCGTTTGTTTCATTCGAGTTTGAGACAAGGTAGAGCTGCATTCCGACAGTATTAGCAAAGCGCAGTCTAGTCATGTTGTCGATGACTTTAGAGCATAGAGCATAAAAGATCATTCAACATTGAACATACTAATCGTACCGTCATAAATGTTAACCAGCTTCTTAGTCAAAGCATTCAATTAACGTCATGTCACGCAAAAACTGTTCAGTTTTTTAGTAAGGTTGCGTTGAATGTTTTTCCTGTAAAATTTCGGCTGTTTCTTGCTAGGAATTTTATCATATATGAACTATAGCCTTTACCCCCCACATTTCGGTAAGTTTTAGTGAAAAATTTGTGGCGAAATCGCTGCTTCAACATTTGCTGCCGTCGGCCGTTTTCAGTATTCTTGACCGTTTTATGCATACCTCTTTTCGCTCTGTGTTGACTGTGAATCAGTACCGATCGCGAAGCGACGGGTCAAGTGCCTATGCCAACGAAGGTCGAGCATACCAGCCAAGGTCACGTGTACGAGTCGCTGTAAGTAGTTCGGTTACAGTGAAAATATTATTCGTATTTTAACATGTCAAAATACGGGTTCATATCAGTACAGTCTAAACAATAGGAGAATGGCAATACAGGCATAGCATGTATGATAATAAGAAATATCAGCAATAGATGGGTTACTCAAAGTGAAAGATACCGAAAGATGTTTTTCACTGGTTTCCTTTGAGAAACGTTTTACAGTAACCGTCGATGTTGCGATCACAACCAGAAGCTGACTAATGAAGGTGACGTTCCTGTCATAAGACAGTGACAAAGTCTTTTTCAGCTAATCGAGGAGGGTTAGAATTAAAAAGAGGTATTCCATTTCTGAATGAAACATTTGAAACAATCATTTACAGCGCTGTCTACGGTCACTCTATACCGTGGGCTGTCCTTACCAAAGTAGAAATCAACAGGAAGATCGGCTTTCTGAAATAACCGCGGTGGGTAAAAAGGAATTCTAAACATTAAGGTAGAATGCGTCCGGGAACAGATATTCAAACTCCCAAACGTTTACGATTCTTTTCTGATCTCCATCTTATGAGGACTCATTTTAAAGCTCTTGATGTATCAAAAAATTCCACTGCCTAATTTTGTTTCTAGGAAATCAATAATTTCTTTTTTTCTCATATAATTAACAAAGGGAAAGCGGTACTTTTTCTTTTAAAATATTGGTAAATCTTGGGTAATATATTTCTATAGATTTGCACGGTGACCACCTCATAGAGGAAAACAATACAAGTACTAAAGAGCTATGGAAGTACATGTCTGATCTGGTGCCCAAAAAGTCAAACACTTGCCCCGCTTCATTGAAAGTAGAGGGATCAGATATTACAGATCCAATGGAAATAGCAAATTCTTTCAATAAGTTTTTCACAGATATTGTGAATCAGTTTACTACAGAGTTTACAGATTCAGGAACAGATTTTAAAAAAATGTTCATGACATTTTGGGTGACATTTTGGGTCAAGATATGAGATTTAAAATCCCTCCAGTTAGGGAGGAATATGTGTTAAAAGAATTATCAAGTTTAAATACAGCTAAAACTACTGGACTTGATCAAATAAGTCCTAAGATTCTTAAATTGTCATCGAACGCTAAAGCTAGATCTTTATGCTACATTTATAATTTAAGCTTAAAAACAGGTGTGTTTCCAGATGTGTGGAAGGGAGCAAAGGTTACCCCTTTGTACAAGTCTGGATCCTTACAAGATCGTGGAAACTACAGGCCTGTTTCCGTACTCCCGGTCGTTTCAAATATATTTGAGAAACACGTTCATAGTCATTTATACGGGTTCTTAAAACCTATGGTTAATGACTCACAGTCAGGTTTTCGAAGAGGTTTCTCATGTGAGACATTTTTATGTAAAATGGTTCGAACCTGGTCTAAGGCTATGGATAATGGTGATCTAAATGGTGTTATTTTTATAGATTTACGCAAAGCTTTTGACCTGGTGAACCATGATGTGCTTCTTAAAAAGCTTGAAATCTACAATTGTGATATAACATCCATAAACTGGTTTCATTCATATCTCTCAAATAGGAAACAAATTGTGTGTTTTTAAGATCAAATGTCTGATGTTTTACCGATATCTACTGGGGTTCCTCAAGCTAGCATACTTGGGCCCCTTTTTTCATATTGTTTATATTGATTTACTTTTAGCTGTCAACAACACCATTGAAATGTATGCCGATGATTCTACAATCATGGGGAAAAGGAAAGAACCTGGCAGAAATTGAAAAAAAAACACTCAATGACGATCTTGAATCAGTAAGACATTGGTGTATGCAAAATAAAATGGTTATAAATACAAGTAAAACAGAAACCATGCTTATGACCACACATCAGAGATTGTCACGTCTATCAAGAAAT
This sequence comes from Ptychodera flava, assembly GCA_001465055.1. Taxonomy (NCBI): domain Eukaryota; kingdom Metazoa; phylum Hemichordata; class Enteropneusta; family Ptychoderidae; genus Ptychodera; species Ptychodera flava. The sequence continues at coordinate 29,472 of LD350641.1, forward strand.
GTTCTTCATTGTAAACTTAGTCAGAATATTTTACAGTCTGTAAATGAAAAAAAGAATTCTAGGTATTGCGGTAGATCAACACTTGAACTGGAAGTCAAATACTGATTCAATTTATAAAAAGGTCCATTCACGTATAGCTCTACTTAGACGTATAATTCAGTATTTACCATTAAGTACTAGACGAACATATTATAATGCATATATACTTCCCTATTCAGACTATTGTTGTAGTGCATGGGGAACTAGTGCAAATATAAACAAGCTATTCAAATTACAGAAACGCGCTGTGCGGTTATGATGGGCACTTAGTATAATTATCCGACTAATGGACTTTTTAGATCATTACATGTTATGCCTTTACCTGATAGAATTTTATACAAAAATATGTGTTTAGTTTTTAAATTTTTGAAAGGTATAGCCCCATTGTATATGACGGAAATGTTTCAATATGTCAATCAGTGTCATAGCCGTGTGACCAGAGCTAGCTCCCAAAATAAGCTTGATATCCCTAGAGCCAAATTTAATGTTTTTGAAAACACATGGTCAGTACAGGGAGCTATAGACTGGAATAAGTTGAAAACAGAAGTCAAATCTTCTGAGACACTTGTCTCTTTTAAAAGCTATTATTTAAAACAATATTGGGCAGGATTTTAATGTTTTCTTGTTTTTCCTGTTAAATGTGGCAGTTGTTATATGTGGTTATTTATATTTTCACTTTTGAAGATTGTTTTTGTGGTTTTGTATATTTTTGTTGTAATGTCGAGGGCCCTGGGGGAGATAAACTCTCTCTAGAGTTTACCAGGCTACCCTCATTAAATAAAGCCAAATAAAAATAAAAATAAAAAAAAAAGTTCATTCATTAGATTGCCGTATCTGATTTGAACTCGTGCTTTACACAGTACTCGTTAGGATCTCTTTCTAAACTACGGGATTTTTCCGTCCACAGCAGGTTTATAAGTTTACTGGTCAACAGAGTGGTTTCCATTCCCTGTCCTTATTTCTATCTTACCCCGGACATTAATAATCAGCATACACAAACCTTTGCAAAACAGGAATAAAAGTTTAAGTTATATCTTAACAAGTGAAACGACTGGCGCTATTCGACTCGTTGATGAACAATCTGCTTGAACTCGATACACAACTCTCAAAAGAAGTCCCTCTTTGGGTAGACGGTGAATGTAATAAAAATAATTAAAATACAACGGTAAATGGTAACTTATCTATCTTCGAAAATCAAATAAAATGTCTATAAAAACTTCAACTAATATACCTGTATCAAATCAAATAAGTGCTCAAATGTTGAGAAAGCCAAGGTAGTACATTATAAAAGGTATCGAAATGTACTTACCTCAGTATTACGAGCTGCCAGGAAAAATAAATACGCTGCTTTATTTGTGGAAAATAGTAGAAATTCATCAAAGACTTCGAATATCATTAATCAATTACTGAACAGCAAGCAAAAACATTGTAGTTGCTCACCAGATCACCTCACATCTGCAAATGATGAAACTCAATCCACTTACACTACGCCCGGTGAAATTTTGAATGAATTCAACATGTTCATCACAAACATTGGTCCGAATTTATCAAAAAAATAGAGCCTCCAGACTCTTTTATCCATGATTTTTATCACGCCCCTCAGACCACTCGCTGTTCTTGTACTTAACTACGGAAATGGAAATTTTCAAATATTTGGTAAATTTAGACAAAAAGAAAGCAACTGGTCATGACAATATGCCCACCAAACTT
>LD350641.1:78778-90148 GCA_001465055.1 Ptychodera flava
TGGCCAGAGGTCACCATGAATACGTAATGACGCTTCACTACGCAGAAACTGCGTAGTCAAGCCCTTCTTAACCGGTCAAACTCTCTCGGCATTTTCCCTCATGTAATCGACTTCTCGATATCTGCACATACTATGCTTAGAGTTTATAGCTGCTGCATCGGGACTTGTTCATTCGAAAGTTGCGATAGCAGGCTTTATCGGTGAGGACGCCTTGCAACAAGAAGAATAAACTTTTGGAAATTGAAAAATACTTATGTTATTGCTCAAAGAACGTATGAGCTGAGTGTGAATTACGTATCGTGGATTAAACCTTGTATATGATGAATAAATAAAGCTTCCGTATATGCGTTTTCAACAGAAACATTTTTCTTGAACTTTGGTTGATGAAGTTTTTAGCTGACTGAAACTGTCCTTTTTCGGAAGATTAATGAGAATAAACGTGAATTCATATCATTTAGACTGTTTCATTTCTATGTACTTCGTTGCTAAGGACAGATAAACGTTCTATGGAAGATATTTATTATGATTCTAGGACGACGAAAATACATATAACAATAAAGATTATTCTACGTCGAATGCATGAACTGAAATAAGGAAACACTTTACATTAGCAAACATCTATATCAGGGCATTATGTGTCAATCTGAATTTTATCCATATGAAATAGAAAGTGGTGTCAATAAATGTTACAAACTATTACCTGGGTGGCGTTCTATGAATGTAGTTAGCTTGATTCTTAAGCTGAGTACATGGAACATGTACTGAAATCTGCCAGGTCTCAAATACGCAACTAAGTGTCTTCACTTTTAGAGTAATTTTGAGAAATCGAAATGTGAGTGAATTCGAAAAAAACCTAAAGCGTGTACTTTGTTGAATTCATGGATTTGAGATGAAATGCTTCAAGTGTTACTCTGTGCGATAATCGGATTATTCACACGAATATTTAACATAAACCTATTTCTTGACTTCCATGACCAGGGACAGATATAAATATACTTTCTGAATCTATTTAACGAATTCCGCTGACGTCTGAAAACGTAAAGCAGTCGTTGGCCTCCAGATATATAAACTGAAATAGTGACAGGCGAGTGACGTGAATATACATAAATTAGGTTACTGAAAGGCCATACCAATTCTTTGATAAACACAACTCAATTTTATAACACTGGTTGCAGAAACCTTGTAATTTAGACTACGGGCACAAATTACATGTTTCCTATTTCTTTTAGTTTCGGCAATGCTACGTTCACCCGTTTTAGACGTTTCTGGGAAAATAATTGTTCGTTTTTCACACTAAATAATGCGGTGAAAATGTCATTCACTCCACAAGCTTCAAAATGAGTTCACATAAGCAGACGACTACACCAGTGTTGTACATGTCCAGCAAACTGCTCATTGGTGTATTCCTACCTTTAAAAATTGAAAGCCATGCACTTCACAACTTCCCCTTATCATACTGTATAACATTCGCTGAAATGCGATGTGAGGTATTATAATGTTCCACTTATTACGTACGTTACTTATTGCGCTGACAAGCCTTACTGCTTAAACTTTAATTTGAAGTTCTAAATTTTATAATGTCCAAAATTAAACATTTCTAAGTTTTATTATTAAACCTGAACACGTTTCATATTTCAATACTTCTCTGTTTGAGCTTCAGAGTGTAACGTCATTTTTAGCTCACGTGTGTGAACACGTGGGCTAATGTCATAGCGATGTCTGTCTGTCTGTCCGTGTGTGTGTGTGTCAGTGTGTGTGTGTGTGTCTGTCTGTCTGTCTGTTTACACGATTACTCAAAAACGCCCGACCGGATTCAAGTCAGATTTGGAAGACAGGTACCATGTGCTACTTGCAAGAACTGATTAGATTTTGGTTAGTGTGGTTTGCATATTAATGAAGTTATGCAATTTATTTTTCGTACAATGGTTTCCCTATGGAGACGGTAATGACAGTATCGACATATATCAAGAAACACTGCACGAAACTTCATGGAACTGTTCACAGATGACAATCTCAATACATTATGATGATACTGTGAGTGTCATGTCAATTGTCTGCTCATTTGCATATTTAATGAACTTTTGTTATTAGTGACACAACACTGAAATTTCTGCACCAAACTTGATGATACTTGCAACAAATATTGATCTGATATATCTAATTATACTTAGAAACATTGGGCAGTGTCAACATAATAAATAGCTCATCTGCATATTTTATGAAGTTTTGTAATTATTCATATAACTCCGATATAACTGCACCAAATGTGAGGAAATCTGCTGCAGATACTAATCTGACTGATATCTAACTGTGGTGTAAAGCATTTAGTAGTGTGAAGTTAATTAAGGGTTCATTTGCATATTTAATGAACGTTGTAATTAGGTATATAACTCTGAAATTATGGCACCTAAGTCAGTGAAATCAGGTACAGATATTGATCTGATAAATATCTAATTGTACTGACAAGCATTTGGCAGTGTCAAGTTAACAAATAGGTCATTTGCATATTTTTTGAAGTTTTGTAATTAATCATAAAACTCCATAATAACTACACCCAATGTGATAAAATCTGCTGCAGATACTGATCCTACAGATATCTAATTGTGGTGTAAAGCATTTAGATGTTTGGAGTTAATTGAGGGTTCATTTGCATATTTAATGAGCTTTGTGATTAGTGATATTACTCCAAATTAACAGCATTAAATTTGATGAAACTTGCTACATATGTTGATCTAATAAATGTCCAATTGTAGTGAGAAGCCTTGAGCAGTGTCAAGTTAATAAATAGCTCATTTGCATATTTTATGAAGTTTTTTAATTAGTCCTATAACTCTAATATAACTGCATCAAATGTGACGAAAACTGATGCTTATACTGATCCGACAGATATCTAACTGTGTTGTAAAACATTTAGTAGTGTGAAGTTAACTAAGGGTTCATTTGCATAATTAATAAACTTTGTAATTAGGTAGATAACTCTGAATTTACGGCACCATATTTGGTGAAACGTGCTACATATATTGACCTGATAAATATTAGTATGTGCTATGAAACATTGAACAGTGTCAAGTTAATTAAGGGCTCATTTGCATATTTAATGAACTTTGTATTAGTGATATTACTCTAGAATTACAGCATTAAATTGAATGAAACGTGCTACAAATGTTGATCTGATGGATGTCTAATTGTCGCATGAAGCACTGAGCAGTGTCAAGTTGATTAATAGCTCATTTGCATATTAAATAAAGTTTTGCAATCAGTGACTAAACTCTGAGAGTACTGTGCGAAGTTGATAAAACCTGTTACATATAGTGTTATAACATATATCTGATTGTTCTGTGAAGCGTACTACTATTAATGAACCTGTTGTAAAACACGTGAGCATATTCAGTTCATATCTGGTTTGACATTGAAACTAAGCTTAGATGTCACTGCTTTTGATTCGTATTCAGTATCGTATGTGTGGCAAAGCCTCGACTACCTGATCTACTGTAATAGATCAAAGCCGCGAGTCTCGGATTTGACAAAGAGATATCTTTGTTAAATTAATCACACATTATTGAATTCCTTCAAGTTGGCACGAAGAAGATATCCTGAAAATGTAATCCCGATGCTTGTATAATGCAGCGTACAGTTAAGAATTACAGGGAGACGGGTAGATGAGCAGTTACCTTGTCACCATTATTTTGTTGTTTTACGAATATGGATAATCAACTCCCGTGATTTTACGGGATACAGTATCATTAGCTCCCCCCCCCCCCGAGGATTTTTGCAACCAACTCTGTGTATGGTGGGAAACGGGTATCTCTGAAATTATCAATTGGTCCAGACCGGTTTGCATGCCTGGTATTGCGTGGCTGAAGGACTGATTGAGAAGAAGTATCCGCCATTGCGCTTCCGTCGCCGCTGAGGATTTCATAGACAATAGTCTAGTCGACCGGACCAGCATGGTGATGCCTCAACTGCACAAAGCCAACGACAGGAGGTCAGGGCAGTTTTGTAAATTTTTCTCAACTCATGGGTGTTAAAAGCAGTCAGCTTGCCAAGGTGTCAAACTCGAAACTTTTAGTAGTTTAATTGAATTTTTGTAGTTTAGAAATTATTAATTGGAAAGAGGATGTATACATCATAGATAACATCTGATGAGGAGAACATAGGCCTAGGGGTCATACAATGGTTAAAACAGCAACTTTAACAACTAGGTACACGTTTCTGGAAAGGTGTCAAAACATTGGGCTGATCTAACATATTTGAAGAAATCACAAAACATTGAGAACAGTAGAATTAGTCTATGTGTTATAAACCCAAAGAGGCAAGTTTCTGTGCGGGGAAAAGTTTTAATGGACAAGAGAAACTTTATTTTTAAAGTAGTAAATACATTTCAATATTGCTATGAATAAAATAAAATTGCCTTAAGCCTATATTAAAAATTTGAAAATTATGAAATATCATGTTTGTTTTCGCGGGGGTGGGGGTAGTTTAAGGACAACAAGATAAAAACTTAACATTCTTGGACAGGTATTTTATTTTTCAAATTATGTAGTACAAAGATGGAATTTCCGTTGGACATTTTATTTTTTGTGCAAATGAATTTGGCAGTTTTGTTGTTTAAAGATGTAATGTGTTGAGGAGAAGAGATATATTATAAGACACCTTCAAAGTGTGCTGTCGGGAGGGATATATATATATATATATATATATATATATATATATATATATATATATATATATATATATATATATATATATATATTTGGAGGACAAGGCGACATTGCACTTCTATAATGTAATGATTATATCCGGTATTTACGGCTTGTACACTATACAATATTGAAGTAAGCTCGGAAAGGCCACGTCTGTAATAGTGGTGAAATATCCGTTATATTTCGGATATTTTTCCTCAATTTGACAAGTCTAGTATCGTCTCATTACGAAGTTAGCGTCTGACGAAGGAAGTCGGGCTTGGCAAGATTTGTAAGGTAGTGATATCTACGATAAATATCGGATATTTACCCACTATATGACAAATCTAGTATCGAAGTTAGAGTCAAACTACGGTAGTCGGGCTGGGTCAGATCTGTCTCCACGATTTCACATACCCGACGTGCCGAAGCACAATGCAAGTTATTCTAGTATCGTCTAGTATAGATATTAGAGTCCCGAAATCGCTGATAAATATCGGCGATTCCACAGAACTGACGTGTCGTTGAACAAGGCAAGTGATTCTTGTATAGATATAAGAGTCCCGGCGATTGCTTCCTACCCGGCGTGCCGAGACACAAGGCAAATCATTCTAGTAGTGTCGTTTAGTATAAATTTACTACGTGTGGGCTAGCTGCGGTGTTGACTTAATCAATTTATCCACTGATATGGACAGCCGATTAGCCAGTTGACAACGTTTGCGGAACTATCAAGTCGGTGTATGCACAGGCTGGAGAGCAGATAAAGACTTGTTAAATAAAGAAAGCTGTCAGACGGTGTGGTGTCGCAATCTTTATTAGAATAACACAGTCAAAATTGATAAAATTACTTGTAATAATAGCAAAATATAGTCAGACGGTTTGGAGTTGAAATACTTATTTGAACTGTCACAGTCAAACTAAAATAGAATAGAATATTCCATACCACAAAGATCCTCAGTCCTCTCTCACCCCGGAAGACTTTTCTACTTTTCCCTGTGTATTTACGCAGCAGTCTATGTCAATTATCAAGCTAATTGCATGCTCTGAGGAGTCGGTAAATCGCTCACTGCTTCTCTTGCCTATTTTTTGTCACTCGCTTACCTGTAGTTTTCACTGGATTTATAATAGTTTGATGTGCTAACAAACAATCAAATTGACATGCATGCCGTGTCCTTTATTCACAACATTATACTGTGACAATGCAAATGTTTTCAAGTAGAGTAATCGTCGTTTGTTACAAACAATTCTGCGTCGGTCATTGTTGTTACAGAATGTTACAAACCAATTTACTTGTTTGCTTCGAGCGATGTGATTCTATCCGCAGTTTTGTATTAATGACAGTTAGTTTGTATGTTCGACTGATAAAAAGCGTCTGTGGTTGTGTTTATTTTGTCTTGTCAATTGTCGTGCTACGGAAGTCCACCCCTAGCCCTACCGCCTTTCCTTTGAAGAGCCGCTCAGATTTGCGGGTTAGAACTGAGATGGGTTATGACTGAGATGGACTCATCTCTGATGAGTACCTCATCTGAACAAGTCGGGACGCCCCTGGGCCGTCTTTCTGGGACGCTTTTGGGGCCAAGGACTAGGGTCAATGCTCCGTCAAGACTTGGCTCAAGTCGGTGAATTTTCAAAAATAAAATCATTTTAATAATTTCTCTTGTATATTTGCTATATTTCTAATCGATTAATGCGTTACCTTTGAGTCTGCGCAATAGTGAATTAGTTTCTACCGGATTCACCTGTGATTACGGGAGAAACTCCCCTGTATAGCGTTCAGCCCATTCATTGCGTTCACTCCACTCACACGCTTTACATAAAAATAGAAGACAAATCATCGCCTACATCCTACTCAAACATTCACAAATCACAGACTTGAACCAAGTCTATGCTCCTTCCTAAACAGCGACCTAAATCACGTGTGGACAGAACGCGGACTTAAAAGGCTGTCCTAAACGCCCTCTACCGACCGACGCCCTCTGCCTCATAATGCTTTGGTACACCATACAGAAAGCATGGCTGATCTCACAAGAGCAGTGTCTCGCGATCGTGGCAACAACTGAAGTGAAAGGGCGATTTGATTATCGTCGCACAAACTAACAAACACCGATTTAATGGCACAAGGCAGCAAAAGCCTAAAATATTTTCCGACAACAACAAAACCAAAGAGAAAACAACTACTTCGAGATGGCAACAAATACAGTAAAAAAACAAACTGCAATACATCCTGAGTCACAAACAATGGCAACAACGCCAATTCAAAGAAAAATCAAACTGAACTCACCGAACAACAGAAAACACAAAACCTAAAAGTTATCTTGAAGCAACTAGTAAACTTGCACTTCCAGATATACCTATTCGCGAAAAGGACAAAAAATGTCTCGATAACTGTTTGTGTCGCGATAAATAAATTTACAAACAATACACAAATTACCACAAAACCATTCGGCAGCGGTCCTGGCATTGTCGTTGCCAACACAAAAGATTACGTACACGAATGCCGCGAAAAATACTTACATATGCAACATCATAAACATGCAGATCGCCAAACAGATTTACAATGCGATCCAAATATACTGGCTTCGCTACTTGAAGAACAGTAACACTGAATTCACTTTAAAAAATTCACAAACACAAACTGGGGAAAGAATCCACACTGCGACTGATGGGAAACCACACTCAGGTTTTGAAACGCATGCGTTAAATGGCCACTCTTTCAACTGTTGTAACACCATAGGTCCTGCTGCGTCACGCCATAAGCTTTCCCCACCCAAACAACGCATTATACTACACACTTATGCAAACTTCTCTACACATATCCGAAACGAAACATTCACTAAAGTAACACAAACAGTCGGATAAGAATGTAGGAACCCTATTTCTCACATATCCGAAACGAATCAAACACAAACTCAACACAAACAGTTTGGATAGTAAGGTTGGGAGCCTTTTTTCACATTTCTTTACATTCAAGTGCAACCTGCAATGAAAAGTTACCACGAATCGGTACTGCTTCGTGCAGATGGCCAGTAAATCTGCGTCAGTGACGTTTAGAACGCAAATTCAGACAGAGTAGCATTTGCAACATGAGGATCCTCATTGTTTATGCAGACATGCGTTGTAAACACTGTACACCGTAGAGGGCGTAGGTCTCCGAGCTATTTTAATCGCTATACATTACTTGTAAACAGACAATTTTTAAGGCGCTGATAAGTGTTTACAGACTTCCAGGGCTCGTAATTACCGGTAGTCCCGCGTCCACAGACTACCAACTTTTCTCTGGGGCTACTAAATACATCAAATGGTAGTCCACACGGACTACAAAAGCCGGGGACCTGAAATTCAATCAGTATTTGACATGCCATGTCTGCTCCGTCACTTTGGGACAAACTAAATGCAGTTAAACCATGAATGTACAAATTTTTTGTACACTGTTTTTATACATCCATAATTATACCTGTTTCCTTGGGTATTAAGGTGATTCAACTATCTAGGCAACTGTTGCTAAGGAAAATTCGTTAAATCTACGAAAACTTGACTTTTTGTGCAATTTTTGACCGGAAGATGCAAAACAACGACACCAAATTCGAGCAGACGCATGGTTGTCGGTCATTAAATGCGTGACGTCATAGACATGAAGAAGAGCACAGCATGTTTTTGATAAGATTCAGCTACTCCAAATTTGTTCAAAATCCCGTGAATTTTTACGTAGTGATACTTGACATACTACTTCACAGTCATGGGCATGGATTTGTTGACTTTGAAACAAAAACTGTTTTGAAATGGCAAATGTCTACTTTGTAATTTTGTACAATTTTTAATCCTATTCTTTCGATATCACATAAAAATATCGAGAATTTTCTAAAACGCATGCTTAGCCTTGTTTATTTTGGCGGTGTCTACAATTCTGCCGAAATTTAATTCTGCCGAAAATCATTTCAATAGATGGGAAATTGACCGACTTGAAAGCTAAAATTTAAACATTTGCACAAGAGCAGAAGGCGACAGTGCCTAGAAAACTATGTAAACGCTAATGATTTCCAGATGCAATAATGCGCATTTGGAACACTGCCAGCCTTAGCAATCGCGCTCGTGTTGAATCCTTCGGTATCGCCTTAAAGGTGTGTAAGTATTCAAATCAAATGACTAGAAATTTCACTCCATGGGCAGAATTTCGAAACAAAAAATATGCACGGGCTACGAACTTCAGAAAATGGTAGCCAAAGTGGACTACTAGGGGAAAAAAGTTAATTTCGAGCCATGCCGACTTCCGATAATCTCAAATAGGGCGCGCTTGCCGTGGCACGTCAGAACCATAGTAGATAGTACAAATGTCCGTCCCCAGGGGTAGGGGAGGGGATAGGGTGTCTGGTCTTAGGACAGGTTTTTTCTTGTTATGGGTTATTTTATTTGAATACGTTTGACTATGACATGTATTGCCAATAGAGATTTGTACTGCCAACCTTTGGTGTCCTTGTCTCGTTCCAGGGTCAATGGTCTTATGTCAGCACTGGATTTGAAACGATCGTTTTTTTTCCTTCGTCGCTGTGTCTCATATTTGTCCTTTGATAATCTTATGTGAACTTATATCACTGAGCTGCGTCTATTATCTGATGCGTTTGATTGCCTAATTTCCCAAAGCAAGCAAGGGTAAATTACTAATCTGTAGACGCTGTCACCAGATTATCACAGGATTAACTTTGACAAAGTCAACAACGGACGCACCAGCAAGGTATCCTCCTGTTATAGCTTGCTGGTGCGTCCGTTGTTGACATTGTCAAAGTTAATCGTGTGATAAGCTGTGACAGCGTCTACAGATTAGTAATTTACCCTTGCTTGCTTTTGCAAATTAGGCAATTAAACGCATCAGATAAGGGCGACATTTTTATTTTCTGTGTTTCTCATCTTCCGACCGACCGTAAATTTCAACTCAGACATGAATTATTTAAAATAAAAAAACACAACTTGAATTTTTCGTCTGGGCTGCGCGATTGCGCGATTGCCCCTCTTTGGTTAGCTTTTGAAACGCAGCTATATGTTGGCGGGGTAGTGTGCGTCCCTATGCGGGTCAAGGTCAACCCCGCTACGGATATGGGTTGACCTTTGACCCGCATAGCGACGCACGCTACCCCGCCAGCAGATAGCTGCGTTTTCACAGCTACCTCTTTGGTGTGCTGGGCGCCGCCAATTGTACATAGGAGGGGCGACCCATCGCGCACTGCACTGAGCTGGCAGGAATGGCATATCAAATATCATAGGTGTCACACTTCGATATATTTGACCCGTTATAGTGTGGTAACAGGCATTGTATAGCGTAGCAAGAACATATACATGAAAGGAACTAATTTTAGTTCGATTTTGATACTTTTTGAACTGCTTCAATAAAATGATGTTGAAACAATACCACGGGTTAATTTCGGTACGTTGATATTGCATATGGAAGCCTGTCAGCCAGTTGAGAGTTATGTTCACAAAATTTTAAGTTCATTGCCCCTGCTCGAGTAGGTTTCTGTGTCACATTTATCTATATACAATTGTAAAAAGGAGACAACTGAAGTTTTTGTGCATGGTATGAATGTCCATCAACACTATGAAAATAATTCTGGTGCTCAGTTCAGTCCCGGAGTGAATGGCAATGGCACTGTGACGGGACTGCGTGCAATGAAAGTCACAAGAAGGCTGTGATGTCAATGGGTCCAGTTTTTGAATTAAATGAACAAACACTGACTTGGTTTTCAGGCAAAGAAACCCTATAGTAACTGTCGGTGACAACCAGCCTTCCTTTTATTTTATTTTCCCCATTCTGAAATGACTGACAAAATCTGACATCGAGAAACTCCGCCTTCAAAACAGCTGAGACCAGTACAACCTGCTAAGTTGTTCGTTTTAACTCTTCTGAGTTTGCCCATAAGACTCCAAGACCAGCTAAGTAACTAGAACAAGACAGCCGACTGGTTTGTACAGGGCAATGTCGATCCAAACTTTACAGTGGTTAGGGATGATATTAGCACAGAAAAACATGACAAACAAGCTGTTTTTTTCAGAACTACTAAACTTTCCTTTATAACTACTAAATATTTTTTCTTCCTTTGTTTAGTGCACACAGTTCAGTTAAAAATGAAAAAAATCCCTTGCAGGTACAGTGAAAATGATTAGCTGTTGTTATTATGCTTAAATGTACTTCAAGCCTTAAGGGATTAAAGATACAGAATATGTAGAAACAAACATACAGAATACTGTAGCATACAAAATATGCTACAATTTTTTCAGGAATATTAATGCTTATGAATATTAATGAGCCATGCACCACTCATTGCAGCCATATAAATTTACAACAGTGATATTCAAATTTCTTGACTTTTGAAAAAATCTTATAGAGGATTGTGTTTGCAGCAAGCAGCTTGGATTGTGTAAGCAAGTGATTTATGGCTTGTAGTGTGTGTATTACATGTGACATCATTACAACATTAAACCTTATGTGTAAATGTTTCAGTTAAAGCACCCCCAACATTAAATCCCCTTCAAAATTCCTGAAGAGGGGTACTTGTCCTGGTGTACCATCCTAGATGAAACACTGCAATGAACTTAAAAATTGTAAAAGACTAAAATTAGAGAACACTGAACTGAAAGATAAGAAATTGCACTGACCGAATGGACAACATTGAACTGAAACAAATATATTTTTTGTCTT
>LD350641.1:101709-129822 GCA_001465055.1 Ptychodera flava
TATGTATATAATCACCATCTAGCGACACCACGGTACGAAGAAATAAGCTACGGCTAGCCAACAGCTAGTCTCTGTGCTCAAACCCTCCGTCGCGTACGCCCGTACATGTAACATGACATTTCACAACTCCATACACAAAACAGGATACTGAGTATGTCAACTCGAAAACACTGCAAATACAAAATTCTCAAAAAATGTGAAAACCACAGGTGTGACTAGCCTTTTTGGCAGCAGAAATTGACAACCTTTAACATTTAACATGTTCGTCAACACTATAGTCTAAAACGTGCATGCCCGTTGTGGCGTACCGGTTAGCGTGGGTGACCCATAACAGGCTCGTTCGATTGAATATTTATAATCTACACTTATGTTCAAGATTTCGGATTCCAGTAAGGCTGAAATATGCTACGCTTCCTAACAAACGTATTTAGTACTAGCTGTAGTAAAATAAAATCTTACATTTTTTCCCTTCGTAAAATATAAAATCATTGGTTCTCGCATTGGTTGAACGAGCTTGAATATGTTCAGCAAGCATGACGAACGCCTGGCTTGTCGGGCGGGACTATCCGTCAGATAGGCAGTCACATCCGGCAGTACACGATTGGTGCATGCAGCTACCTCAAGGCGTACACTCTGATTCAGCGGCAGCGGTAATTCCCGCCGTAGGAATGGAACGTTGATCATCTGAAGAAATGCATTTCCGTAATACAGTTCGAGTCGTGCGATCTCGTAGCTTGGTGTGATCGCGTATAAAAGCCCGTAGACGTGAGAACCTTCCGACTTCTAGTTATTTGGTGAGAACAAATGCATATGCAGCCGAAGCAAACATTCAGAGCGGAGCACATAGTAGAAAAGAAGTGATACAATAAAGGAGATGTACAAGAAATTATTCATTTAATAGTTTTTATTGAGACTTAAAACGCCAAGTGGCTAGTGAAATAGTGACATTTGTAACACACCACATGCTCATTCGGTGCCGCAATTCGCCATAATACGTCACGTGACGATAAATAGATACGTCTAGTCCCCAATGAATCGACAAAAGTGACGTCAGAGGGTATTTTTAAAAAGCTATTCCCCTAGGGAAATAGTTCAGACCAAAATTGGAAAAGTGCCCGGTCAAGTGACCATAGTGTCGCCTGCAACTTTGCAACAATGGCAGGTGTCTAGAACGTGATGTGAGTATGGGATGAGCTACGAGGTCTCCCTAAAACAGATTTTCTAATATTTTCCAACATTCCAACAGCATAGGACTTGAACAGCTCATCGACGAAAATATTCAAGTGCAACCAAGGATTGTTGCTAGGTATGCTTAGGATATTCTTTGAAAGAAAGTGGTGCCACGTACAACTGTAAGCTACGGAAATATCGCCAAGTAAACATGTTACAATCGATCGTTGCGGTGCAAAATATCAAAACATATTAACAACTATAACATAATACAACATGAGCGAGTGGTGTGTGGCCGTGTGTTACCAGAAACACATCGCTATACCCCTCGGCCTACGGCTCGGGGAATAGCGATGTGTTTCTGGTAACACACTGCCCCTCGGGGTAATAGACGGGCGCTATAGCTTTCATGACCAGGTAATATGTGTTTACTATTCATCAGGCAGTCTGAAAGGAGGGTACTTCATTTGCATGCATAATTAGGGATTTAGTTCAAATTCGAACAGCGCCCTCTAGCCAGTGAGTGACGGTTATGGCATTTTTCGCCAGAATTTTTTCCGCAGATATCTCAGCCTTCGTTTAGCATCCGTCCTGTTTCCAGGTAGCGGCTGAATTGTACTCTTAGCTAGTGTTCGCCGATGATTTTTTGTGGGGTTTTATCGATTCGTTTTGCGTTAGCCTTATTTTCATGGTTTTCGAGCGACCGAAAATGCCGTTCACTAAACACTGCCGCAAAAGCATATCCAAAGTCAAATTTCTATGAGAAGTAGGGAGGGGACGTATCTTGAGTAGATCCATACTATCTGAAAAAATCTTAGTGGCTTAAGCCTCCGTTTTTGAAACACGTCTCGTTGAAGTTGACTATAAAGCGACGTTCATGTGTCAAATCTAACATAGCGACCTACAGCGCAGCGTGAATGTACACGTAGACTCTTTCAGCTTCTTCTCGGTCCTCACCGGCTAACTTGACAGATTGTTTCGGTTCTATTTATGTTTTCAATGATTGTGACGAGGAAGCAAGATTGCACGCTTGTGTTACCTCACTGGCCAACACAATCTGCCTGGCTGGCTTCTCGGTAAAGTCGTGGACAGCGCAAATGAAAAAAAAAACACTACGGTGACAGGAGGACTACGTTTATCACTGTCTGCGGCCGTACACGTAGTATAGTGGTAGACACCCGTCGTACTGACTAGCAGTGCTGTTTCGTTTATGAGTGATTTTTTCCGTTTTGTCATTCTAGTAGCTAGCAAGCATACAAAAACTGTAGGAAATAACATCGACCGCAAAAAATCTCCGTGGATAAATACGGCCACCCTGTATCCTGCACACGAGTACGTGAATATAGATGCAGCTAAGATGATGCCGGTAAACAGCTGCGCGCTAGCGCTGCGGCCATCCCTGCTAGCATTACTGTGCGTGCTCGAACTAGACTGGCACATTTTATAACTCATGTAACTAGCAAAAGTGGTTTTTTTTTAAGTATTGATGGTCATAATGTGACGTTAATTAAATACTTTATATATATATAACATCAGTGACCCGATTATAGGAGTAAACTTTGAAAAAAAAAATGATAGATTAATCGTGTAACGCCCGCGCCGTGTCGCGGTAAACAGCGTGGAGTGTACGTAGCATAACGGGTGTTCGTATACTCATACACCCTAGAGATCTACGTATACAGCGATATGGTAACTGCATGCCAACATTCAACACTGCCGCAAATACATGTCCATGGTCGCATGGTCATGAAAATTTCACCAAATGTTGATAATAGTTAGATGAATATTTTCTGAAATTTTTAGCTTGGCTTAAGACCTCTAAGGTAATTATCGAGCTGTTTTACGAAAAAGGTGAAGTTTACTGAACCGCATCTGGCGGGTCGACCTCGCCACCCACTGTGTAGCTATTTAAATAAAATCTTCTCAACTTTTGTGAGTTTACCCTAAGAAAACAGATCATTAGTATGTATGCTACCACTGAAAGCAAACATTATAGTTCCAGCTATTGTACGTTTTGCTGCACGTCGATATTTAAAGACCACCCTTTCACCGTATTTCATCCCTCACTGCAGTGGCGGTCAGCGTAACGAAAACGAGGCTCTACAACACGAACTTTTATGCAAATTCCATAGGCTCCTTTTAGACTGAGGCATTGACTGAAGGTGTCAGTCATGTCTTCGGCACGCAACTTAAACTGTATGTCAAGTCAGAGATGTCGGGTAGTGTCATTTTCGCAAACATTGTGGTCTTTTGTTCTACCTGATCTGTAGTTTGTTTGCTCTTTTGGGAGTCATAAGCGATTAATTCGGTAACGCGAAAATTTTCCGCGCTCAGGGGATTAGCCTAGAAACACGGTTTGTGCCGGCCAATCCCCTCATGGACTTTCGACCGCTATCTTGGCCACATAAGTTTAACGTTTGCCGGTTGAGTACGTCGGGATCACAGTTCAAGCTTCAGCAAATTTAATAAAAGCGTATAAGTTCTAATCGAGCATAGCAGATTGTGCTTTTGTATACCAGTATGTTGACTTGTAGTGGTAATTGTTTAGGTCGCAGACACTGTCTGCGTCGATCAGGGTTCGCGTTCGGCGCCAAGCGACACACTGCTGCAATCGGTGAAATCGGTTTTCACCACAAACGGTGAAACTACCTCATGCACTAATGTACGTATTCCAACGAGCCCATCGACGTTCGACGTGAATAGTTTATGTTTGTAAATCTACTAATATAGCGATCAATGAAATCGATACTATGTTGACAGGGCGGAGTACCCACTAATGCGCGAACCTGGAATTGATATTGACTCGCACACTAAACACGTACGTACAGGGTCAATAGGTGGATGGTCGATTGACAAATTTGATTGAATAAGATGCCCGTTTTTCGATCGGTTAAACTTTCGTTTTTTATGCCAAGACGTTTTGCGTGGCAAAGAACCAGCGGAAATTACAACAACACGACTCGGAGTTATAACGGAGTTATTCTTTCTCATATATCAATTTCCGCTCTTCATCAACGATGAGATGTTGCAACATATAGCTTTGAAGGATTAATGTCATTATTGCAAAGTCTACACTGTATATGCACATTACATGACCGCTACTTAAGTTAAATATTCCGAGTATTGATAGTTGGCTTACACATCCTTTGACAAAACTACGACTCCTTTCAGTTACCCTTGTTGTATTATTAGATGAATGGTAGAGTGAAGCGGAAGTGATCTTTAACAGAAGTAAAATTCATAATGAAAACAGCAGTTTCTAAATTCCCGGAGCATTATTTAATTTTATTGATAGGGATACAATAAACGAAAAAATTTATGTTCAGTCGTGGTATATCTTTATGACATGATATCATACAATAATGTGTGTATACAATTTTGTGGCGTTCAGTGTGCACCATTTTTTCGTGACAGTAAGTACTAGTTGATACACATTTTGTCAGTGTTGGTAAGTTAAAATGAGTTACGAAGTGACAAAGATCATTTGGCTCAATAAATTAACATACAATGCATAACTTTATGTAGGTTCAACATTTCCTTCTGTCACTATTTCGGACATATCTGTGTTAATTAAACTGTATTCCGAGCAATTTATTATGTATAATCGGAAGGTATTCAATTTGTACTATTTCTTTAAAAAATTGAGAGTGGAAGGGAGACTTTGAAGCTGGGTTTTTATCGTTGCTGTCCAGTAATAAAAATGTAAATATGTGCTTGCAATTGGCAACATGGTGCAGCAGCGTCGGTTACTGAGAGCATTACGATTTTAGGCCGGTACCTTAAGTCATAGACCGTGAATTAAAGTGCATAACACTACGATGTATTTTTAACATAACTTTATAATCTATTACTCGAGGCATATGTTTCATACCGACTAGGAAGTCAATTTGAATTCTTTCGAGTTAAGCCAGCGTTTAGTAGAAATCTTGTGGAAGAGGACAGCCAATTCTGATAATTATCCAACAATAAAATGTCGTCAAGAATCGACGGCAAATCCCATCAGTCTATTTCCATTGCTTCTACTTAGTCGGTGCACATATCGACTTCAACGGTTACATTGCGTACAGTAGTGTGAAATAGCCATCACATGTTATCATTTGCTTTCTGATAACATTCAACTTGTAAACGTGTACTTACAATATTTCGATGACCAGCTACTTATTTGTATGTTTTGTGGCAATGGTGACATTTGTGAGGATTAACATATGCTTTTTAACTCCAAAATCTCCTGAAACAACAACTATAACGTATACGTGGAGGATGCCCTAAAGCGACGATACTCATTTTAGCGTTTGTTCAGGAATCCCATTGAGAACTGTTTGCGACGAAGAAAATATCTCGTCAATACAAGTAGAGTAAATTAAACATCCAAAATGAGGGATTCATTTAAGACTTGTACCTCTAAAAGTGGTGAATTTAAATATAAAACATATAAGCTGATATAAATAAACTATTACTGATTGTCAATGATAATTTTTTGAATGCTCACTTGCATTTTGAGCAAGACAAAAATATGAATCACTAATTCAGGGCATCACCTTTCTCTTAATTTTAATAATTATCGACTGTTCTAAAAGTACAGATTTAATTAATGATGAGGTTATGGAGATTTGCCTGACTAGAACGCAGCCTTCTAAAGTCTCTCACAATTAGATGCAGCACGATCGGAACTAGTTTTGGATAATCAGATGGTTAACTAATGTCAGTTTATCTGCAAATGTAAGCTGATCTGCTTTATATTATGTTGCACGTTATAGACTTGTTTTTATAAGTAATTTGTAATATTGTAACATTCAGGTTAGAGCTCCTAACACTTTTGAGAAATTTGAAAAATATGAAGACCAAACTAAATAAGTTCTGAATCGTGTTATGCAATAAGTACCTTGGAAGTTCTTAAATGTAACTTAATGAGTGTCGTTCTCAATCTCAATGAAATTCATTAAAATGTAGCAAAACTAGATTTTAATCATGGTTAATGGCTTTATATGACAATAAATCATTGCTGTAACGACATGTAGTATCATCAAATAACTGAGACGATACAAAAATTTCTCATGCATCACGACTGGTCGTCAGTACATGCAGTGTTGACCCCAAAAGAAAAAAAACCCACATCACCTTCTAATATACATGCATATTAAAAAAGAGTAAATTAAACATTACAAGTTTACATACATTTTAAAAGTACATGATTATTATGTCTTTTTTAATACAGGTATTTTTATATTGAATGGCAGTCTTTTGAAATTGTCGCTACGCTCATTTAAATGTGGATATACATCCATGATATATTAGCAGGTATCAGTAGCAGATATTATGTCACTTAAAACAAAGGATTATTCTCTATCTCAAAATATTTTTTTTCATATCAGCTGTTCTACGAAACCGTTCTAGTTAATATTAGTATGATCAATGATAGGATTTTATCTCACCTTAAACTTGATAAACATCTGAACTCCTAATAAAATATTCATACTTGGCATTGTAGGCAATGCGAAATATTAATCACATTTCTCGACACTGTAGTTGGGTGTCAGACCCTCCCACAAAACGCAATTTGAAATATCCGTAAATATCTTTTCTTCCGGGTTCTGTGGTTAGTGACGCCATTTGTGCCAAACACAAGTTGCGTGCTGGCTATTCACGGCGGCGGTCTAGCCGAGTGTATTATCTTTTCTTGTATGTAAGTAGATAGTAGTTGTTGGCTCTTTGTTAGCCATATGTAAACAGAAATGATGGTCTATCGTTGCATTTAATTGCAATAACGGTACAGGATCAGGACAAGCTTTTTTAGCTTTCCCATTGATCAGGAACATTTGAAGGCTCCTCCTAAGGTAAGTTCTCCAGCTAGATCGGAGAGGTGTAAGATATCGAACGACCGCGCAGAAAATTCCATGCAGAAACGTCGGCGAGAGGTAATTATAAACAGGTCTGTCCCTTGTTTTCACTTTCCTTGTCTATTACTTTTAACTGTGACACTGGCATTACATTTTGTATCCTTTATGATCGCATGTTCAATTCAGTCATAATTTTAAAAGTAAAATTGGAATGAAGGCCAAAACAATCAGACCTCGGTCATGCTTGGCTTTTAGAACTGCAAGTTGTCCTCGGTCATGCTTGGCTTTTAGAACTGCAAGTTGTTTGTTGACAGTCAAGTGGATTATACGAAACACAGTCCCCCTGTAACAGATATAATAATTGTATTTTTCATAGTTACAGTAGTTAAGACCACTATGTTTTGAAACAAAAAGTGATGAAAATTTTAATAAATATAGAGCCCCACAATCCTGCATCGCCGGCACTTCAATGTCGCAGCACTGCATGCTGCGGTTTAGAACACTGACCGCAAAAAGTAGCAAAAGGTGTGACATGAATGCGCCACTTTGTGAGAATGCGTGCATGTACTGTGTGTAGGACACGTGAACAAGTACAGTCTTCTGTGAGTGTCAGAGGTAAGATGTAGAATCTTAATATTATTAAAAGGATGATCTCTTTTTGGAGGATATGGTGGCCCTGAAAAGTGCCGTTGGTTTTTGATCATCTGATAATCAGCTCTATAACGCTTACGCATCAGGCCATGGCCTGCGAAGTATCTCCTACATCCCGTGGATGACATCATGTCCCAGTTAAGGGAGTCGAGAAGTTCCTGCGTCTGTGGACGCAGTCTCCTTCGTGACCGGAAACGGGATTGGATTACTTTGGCCATGTCGATCATCAGCCGGCGTCGCTGGCAGTAAAGACTTTCCAGTATTACCTGGAGTACCTCGATGGCTTGAACGCGCTCTTACGGGTGTCGTAGCCTCGACACCATCGTGAACGTAAATGGTATTCTGATCGTCACTCTATGATGTAACACAGTTTACGGAATGACTTCAAAAGGCCCTCTTGCGCGCCCTGAGTACACCGTGAAATCATCGCTTACGAATTTAGCGTTGGAATGAAGTCATTGAAATAACGTCGGGACTCTCTCTTTCTAAAGAAGTAAAAGTTAGGCCAAGTTGTGAGCTTTATGACGCGGATTGAACTAAGTTCATCAACTATTTTTTGGACTATTTAGGTGGGGAGACATCTATTATGATGATTTTGACCAAAATTGCCAATGATTGGTAAAAGAAATGGCTAAATATTTTTAATCCGTGTCGTACCAAACCGTGTGAAAACTTTATATGTGAAACCCCTCCGCCCCTTATCTCCTCCCGACGTTGCCAGGCCTTGCGACATGAGCCCGACAATAGCAATAAAACAGCAGACTCGTGTTTCATTAAGAGAAAGAAACCTTTCTGAGGGAGAGAGTGCAAAAGAAAGCAGTATGACATTGGAGTTATCTGTCCTATACACGCCATACTTGTTTTAGTTACATTTGGGATGTCGACCGTTTTCAAGTTAGAAAAATTAAAGCCCATTTTAATCTATACTAATCTGAGGAGAGAGATCACAAGGGGGTGGTTTACCGAAATAGATTGTCGTCGGACATTTAGGGGCGTCCATGCATCGAATACCCGACAGTTTAGTACAAAGCACGTTACACTCTTAATGTTTTGATAGGACAAAGGTAGAAAGCGCCTCAGGACTTAGAAACTTTCTTAGTTCTTTCTTATGCACCGTGGGTGGAAGGGTTCATTTTAAAGCTCTTGCTGTTTGAAAAGTTTTCACCGTCGTTGTTTTTCGAAAATCGAATATTTTATTTTTCTCCATTGGGTCAACACATAGTCGGAAAATCTCAGACAATTAGTTTCTCTAGAACCAAAAATTGCATGGTGACCGCAAATTTTAATTCTTGATTTTGAGAGAGAGTGGTTAAAAAATTCCTTGAGGGAATTTTGAGCAAAAGTTTTAGTTTTTCATTGAGGCGCATACTACCTTGAAGTTTACCTGCCTGTGGAGCTGCATATGAATTGAAAAATCGGTGTATCTTGGGTAAATCCTTAATTTCTCTAGTAGAAAATTTTTCACGGTGACCTCCAAAGTGTATACTTGATTTTCAAAGAGTATGATTAAAAAATTCCTTGAGGAAAGCATAAGCAAAAGTTTAAGTCTTTTATTGAGACGCATAATACCTTAAAACTCCACTAGCTGCATCTTTTGGCTATTTTTTAGAACTTTTGTTTTGTGGTTTTCCTTCACTTTCTGCATTGAATCCCTAAACTGTAATATAATACCAAGTATTTCGCATATCAACACAACCTATATGAGTAAAGTCTACATTCTTTATGTTGAAAATTGTATTCAAGTCTGGATATGAATTCATTTGTGAACAATAAACAATGATCACTACACACATACGAGCTGTGTTGACAAACAGAATACTCGAAATTTCAGCATGACAAACGGATAAGGGTCAGCCACGGTAGTTGACACATAGAAGCAGAATACTGAAAAACATGCCACATGTTGTTGAGAAAAGGTCAATTATAGGCTTGACTTGAACTTATTATATGTTTGGTTTGAACTTCAAAACAGGTTGATTTATTTGAATTTTAAGAGGAAAACACAGAAAAATATCACCTTTTGTCGCTCCTGCGGAGCTTTTTCGATTGGGGAGCCACCCCCCCCCCCCACGGCACACGGCTAAATACTCGACTCTTCTTTATTCGAGGGAACATCATTGTTTGAAGATAAATTCTCACCTCATTTACACATTCCTAGGAGTGAAAAGCTGTTTTTATCACCTATCTTTCACATCTTAATCCAAATTTACACAAGCATGGGTGCATAAAGGAAAAATCAGTTACTACCTTCCTTATACGCACTATCTTCGTGACTAACAAATTTAATAACTCTACATACCTGCCAGTGAACTAATCTTTACAAATTTTCAAGTAACATTGAAAACAAGATTTATGTTCAGTGGTTGCAAAAAAAAATCACAAAAAACAAGACAAAACAAGCAAAACAAAAATCAAACAATTATCTACATTTGGGATTGATATGGGTCACTTAGCGTCACTGACCTTACAAGTTCACTGGACCGTCCTGAGTAAACAGTTCGAGGCAAAATTTTCTAAGGGGGTACGATCTGACTCTAAATGATTGTAATGAAGGGCTGCATGATTGATCCCTAGACACTGGCGTGTCTGTTGAAATGGACGCGGGATATGAAAAATATCGAAGGTTGCACAAATTTTGTACCGCAATATGTGACGGACACTTTGTTGAAAGTGAAACGGGGTGGCAATATGGGAAATCGACAGAATATGCGTTGAACCTTGAGGTAAAGAACAGGCAAAAATCAAATAAAGTTGGTGGGTTTCTGCTGTTGAGTTTGTTTAGAGAATAGGTGCATTTGGGTAGATTTGCGATAGGTAGGGTACTGTTGCCAGTCACGGTTGTCGAGGAACCGTGTGCCAGTGTGTGAATTGAAAGCCCGAGGTCACGTGACCAACACCTTACATACCCGCTGTTCATAACTTAGTTTAGGGTTTTGCCGCAGCCTTACGAATCGGTTTTTAAGGTGGTTGGAAAGGCTATTTTTGCACCAATTCTTTTCTCAGAGTTAATGTCAAGTTTCAAGTGTTAGAATCAAGATATTTAGTTCAAATTTTCAGGATAACTCCCTTAGTTAATATTTTCTCCAAAGAATATAAAAATTGTACATTTGGAGCCATGATTTTGAAATATGACACCAGTAAATATTAAAATTTAATTTTTCATATTTTTTTTTTACATATTTGAATTTCATAATAATTGGATAGTATTAATATTACCAAATGAGTTATCAATATGTTGACACTATTTATTGTAAGATTTGTACGGCAGGATTTGTAAATAAAATCTGTTTTTATGATTTTACATGGGTTTATATATCAAAAAATTATTAAAAATTCTTTCAAATTTCAAAATGTTATTTTTCAAAAAGTACTTCAAATACAGGAAAATTGTGCCGTACAAATCTTATCTGTAACCTTGTTAATAGGCTGTAAAAATTCCATGTCCATATCTCATTTCAAAGTTGGATTAAATTGGTGTACAATTATGTAGGAAAACTGTTATTCTGTCAAAAATGTTGAAAACAAGTCATATTTGCACCCCTCTTTTGAAGTCATAGAGCAGTTTTTTTTTGGTTAATTTCACTTTTGACACCTCTTTGACACTCAAAGAATCTAAAAATGCATTTACAATAGCAGTCACTCACTCTGAATGCCAGCACCACCTTGTCAAACTTTCCTGAAAAACAGCAAACAATGACTTTCCCTTTTCAAACATTTTATTAAAAGCTAGGGGACCTCTACGATAGTTAATACACTAAGGACTCCCCAGCTTCTTCTTATTTGGTCAGTTTTTCAGAAGTTTTAACAGGCTATAACTCTGCAATGCCTTTGTGCCCAAATGTCTATTTTTTTTTATTCCACAGAGAATGTTGACTACTTTTATATTTTAATAGTTTTGTTGAAATTTATAACTGACCCTCTAGCCTTTCCAACCACCTTAAGCCTCAACTAGTAGCTTTAGCCGCCAATGAAAGATAAACAGCAGTTGTTATATTTACAAAAGAATTGTCACGAAATCTGTTGCCAAAATTTTCAAATTCGGGAAATGCAATCCGTCAAAATGTCATGTTTTCGACCTTTGCTCATAACAAACTCGCTGGCATTTTACGATAGCGGTACGATTCTCATGAACGATGGTCTCGTAAAAAGTTTTCCGGTTATATCTGAGTGGATATTACCGGTGAATTCTAGTTATTGCACATTTGTTAAGTAGACCGTGACTATATTTTAGGTCGTCATAGAAATATATAGTAACTTCGTGTGAGCATGTATAGTGAGACATTAACAGAGTTGTGCGCTTTTTATTTTTAAACCTGGTCTTTCATATTGAATTGATAGAAAAGAATGAAATATTGATAGTTTTAGGCCAGAATTCCGTTGTATTTTGGCTAAGTCTTCGAGGTCTGAATACTCTGCACCGTTCTCGCTGTCACTGAGCGATATTTTGCTTGGCTCATATGACGTCCTGCGAATTTGAGAAATCGACTAAAAAACAGATTCTGGGTCAGTCTTACAAATTTTTTTTTGCGAAACGAAAAGGTTGTTTTCAGACGTTTTCTTTGCACGTTTTTGTCTCTAATCTTCTTATACATACTTAATACGCAGAGCAATGTAGCTTTTCGGCTATTTTTTTTACCTTTTTATTTCACCTTTATATACAATGCAAGATCCGAGGTACATGAATATTCCACATTGATTAAGGGTCATTAGCATAGAATTTTAATACCGAAACAATGCTCATTAGTGTAATCTGCATATTTGAATATCATTATACCTCGCATCTTGCACTAATAGCACCTTTAAGAATCCCGTCGCATTTAAGGACAGATGCGCCTCGAAACAACTTAAAAAACCTTCAAATGTTTGCTCACATTTTCTCTGATGACACTTTGAACCTACCTCTTTGATCACTTTAGTTTTTGATGTTTAAACTTCAATATTGCTGGTATACACTGTAACGGTGTCAACTCTGTGACACATTATCTGTGACTCTTCATTGATAATGTTGGCTAATTATAAAGGTTGTGAACAAAATGAAGTTATGTGAAAATAATTTCAGATATCTTGACTTCAAAACGAGCTAATATCAGGAAACAACAACAAGATCAGCGTGTGTCATAGAGTTTACACCATTTCCTACAACCGTTACATAGATCGTGCGAAGTCCGACGCAATTTTGTTCTACGATCGCCAAATCGGTAAAAGTCAACTTGGCCAACCGATGTAAAATATTGCTTAATTGAAAGCCGATATTCAGGGTGAGAAACCTAACCACTATTTATGGAAATCATGTGTACATCTAGGAAGGCTATATTCTAAGTCGGAGTGCCGCTTCACCAAATCATGGGATCAGGTGTAAACAAATGAGAACGCACCTTTAACACGACAACGAACTTGAGATAAGCGAGAAAAGACGGCTGTCGAGAAGAATTGGTGAAACTAACTCAAGAAATACTTCCACTACAACTGAAAACAATGTGTTTCCCAACCATGAAATTTCTTCCATCTCGTCACTTTCCAGATGTCAACATATCAACAAATGTATTAAGTTCTTCAAAATATATCACTCTAACAGCCAACACTGTCTGTTAAACAACTTCCCGACAAATTTACAATCACACTCCAGTCTGCACATGACGGTTGTACCCGTACATGTGCTGCCGCCAATGGAGAGTCAAAAAACTGTAAATCAAAAGTCAAAAAGTATAGAAAAAATTCCATATCCAAGCAATGTAAAAATGAGTAATTTTGAGAGGATCAATTTATTATATATTATAAAAAAAATGTTAAGGCCACTCGGAACAGTGTAAGATTATAATCTCACTTGTTCGAATACTACACTCACATGGTAGGGTAAAAATGGCAACTCAGATCGTTATATACTGCTTCCGCCAAGCAAACCCGCTCAGGCGAAAGACGGTAAAATGACCATACATGCAATTATTGTTGCTAGTCTCTGTAAATTTTGCTGACTATTCGTTATTAGTTGTCAAATTTCTTCAGTTTGTCCGAAAACTATTTCAGTGAATCACCATGACGTAAGTTTCAAGACACCTGAAATACGAACGCAATATCGATATCGGGATAGCAAAATCAGCCACAGACAATCGAGAAAGAACACAAGAGTCTATAAATCTGCGAGTTAAATGAATCCTAGGACTAGGACTACAGACTAAAAGCAAAATAAGCCAAAATACATTTAACCAGTGTAACCATCTTACTATGGCAACACTACTTCCTCAACGCTTTTATAGGATCCACCAAGATTCTGAAATCACACAAATTAATCAATATGAACACAGAATTTTGAGCCAATCACAGCGCTCCAAATCCAACAAACAATAAGGCGAAATGAACCAATCAACAACAACTTACAACAATAGAGAGATTACGCAATCCAACACAACCATGCATAAGCGACATTGAACTTGTCGGCGTAACATCCTCTGACGAAGGCAGTCTGATTCCAGGCTAACCTGATCCAGTCCGACACACATCCAAACTCACATCAGAAGTCTGAAACAAGATATCGAAGATCTGCCACATCATACACTATGAAACACAAAAACAGAAAACACAACAAAAACAAGAAAACCAGACACAAGAAACGAAAAAAGAAAAAAACACAATAACACGCCATACCATAATAAACACAAACTACAAACAAAATCCAACAACAATCTCAGAGTCATAAAAAATATATCATCACACAATCGAACTAACACAAATGCACTCAAAAAAGGCACAAATCTATTCTGACACCAAAAAAGAATCACTGTTGAAAGACGATGACGCCATGAGGACAGTCGGCAAAGCGTTAAACAGCGATACGAAAACAAACAATGAACAAACAAATATTCATAAGCCATCAACAGAATACCTGTTTAATTATGCAAAACAGTATTCTGAAAAACAACACATCCGAGTTTAACAACAATTTCTACAAACAAATGAAACACAGCAAACTGATCCACAGATCAGTATTCTAGCCTCCTACTGGATGAACAAAACACTGACAAGTTTTAAACCACAAACAGTGAAACAAAAATCCAAGGAGAGCAAGTATCAAAAAGCGAATGAGGAAGAGACCACACACTGGTTTCGAAACGTAGCGTCAAAGGATCACCCTGTCATTCGACAGCCAGATTACGGCTACGTCTCGTCATGGCTTATATCTACACCAATAGCCAAACACACAAAATCAAAAACGAACACAGCGAACGAAAAAATAGTGTAGGCGATGTGTGGAGCCGCTTTCCCTTTATTACATTACTATGAAAGTCAAAAAAGCTAATGCTGTGCCCTGGTTGGGAAAGTAAAGTTGATTAAGATTTCAAAAACATGTGATGCTAATCTATAGCAAGTTTATCATTTTTGAATAACTCTGACAAAGATGAATCAGTCGCGATTTAGTTTCATCACCATGACCCGACCGGAAATAATGCAGCTCATGGGCACCTGTATAATCGTCACATGAACGTATCCAATTATCCAATGGCCGGCCACTGCATTGGCCTTTGACCGTGCATTGCCAGAAAATAAAAACGCTTTTGGACGTCGCAACAGCAATTTCGCCGTCTGTGAGTAGTTGAGTGATTTGGGTAGGCCATGGAGCTAATACTTACTTTTGTAGCTCCATGTGTAGGCATGGATCGGAATCGAGTTGATTTCGGCTGAAAGTAGTTAGAAAAGTAGTATTCGTGCTCGATCCAAAATGGTTCGGCATGTTGCCGGTTTTGTCCATGCACGGTCCCTTTGTGGAGGGACAATGGTCCATGGCAATCAGCAGAGCTGAAGTTGGAGGTAGCTCTGAGTGAAAGGGCTCTGTGTTACGGGCGTTATGCGGCCGCCCACCACAGGCCGTATAACGCCGGTAACACACTGCCCTGCTACACAGAGCTATGGTGGGAGGCCGTATAACGCCAGGAACAATGGCATCGAACGCAGGGCTAGGCCACAGCATACTTCCAAAAGAGATATATCGTAAAATAACGTACTGCAGGTAAACATACACACATCACCCATTCATTTGCACCTTTGCGCGTCCCCTCGTGATTGGCAGCTGTTTGAATGTTTCATCTATTGTTCTTTGGACGCTTCGAACACACCATCGAATCAGTTTTGGCATGAAAAACCAACTTAAAATGGGAAAAAATGAGAGAATTTTGCCAACAAGGTGATGCCACAAGTATTCACAAAACGTTATATGTTGGAACAGTGCTTTAATATACACCATTGTTCTCCAAATATCCAGATTTTCGGGAGCATTCGTTGACGCTACAACCATGTGCCACTCATGTTAGATTATGAATGCCCAGGGAGATAGCGGGTATTAAAAGGCTTCCCCTGCCTTTGAAGGATGCCTTAACATACATGTAAAGGCAATTGGAACGAAATTACAATCATTGGTGCCACCCTGCACAATGAGCAGACGTCAGGGGACACGGATTAGTTAAAGTTTGCAATCCTGATAAACAAAGTTTTACTGCACAGACGCCAGCCATACATATGCATATATATATATATATATATATATATATATATATATATATATATATATATATATATATATATATATATATATATATATGATTTTATTAAATTATATATATATTAAATTAGGAAACATCGCGTGGTAAACAGTGCTACCTATAATCTGATATTTGGCACGAATGTTTACAAAGTAATTGGCAAGTACGGCACTTGACATCGGAATGGAAGGTCACATTTTCAGCAATACAGTTATCAGAAGCTAAGAACCTTAATGTTAGAAATTATTTCATATTAACACATTTAAACCAGCGTCAACGTGATAAATTTAAGTTTCCCCTAAGCCCTAGTGCCCTTCACTCCTCAGGGTAGTGAGGGTAAAACCACTTGCTGCACCTCGGCCACGATACGCCTCGTGTCAAGGTGGGATTTGACAACTCCATGAGTGGAATCTACTTTTTTTGTAGGTAGAATTAAAGACGATCATGTTTTACGACCTTTCTACCGACTAGACGGGTCGAAAATAAATGTGCGTCATTTGTTGAATTAAATACAACATTAAAATCCTGGCTGAACTCCTTTTCGTAGTTAATTGTATATATATAAAAGCTGTAAACTATAAAACAAAAGAGACACTACTGTAAAACTATGTTCAATTTGCTATTTTTTTTTGATATAGGCTCTTGAAGAGAGTTTGCTGGCGATGTTTAGCGACACAGTACTGATCGGTGTCACTTCCGCTTTTGCTCACTGCATAAACAACGTTGGGAAAATGTTGTCAACATCAGTATTTTTACGACAGTATTCTTTTTATCTTTGATAATTAGTATTAAATGTAGGCACACAGCCCATTTGATCAACAAAATACGTTACTAAAGTTTGCTCAACATCAAACTATAAACCGTTCCACAAACGAGCACTAGAGCACTTCGTTAGATTACTTGTTGGATCTCAGACAAACGATTGAGAGCCAATATATATATATATATATATATATATATATATATATATATATATATATATATATATATATATATATATATATATATATATGACAGTATAACCCCAGACTTTTTTGACGCAGCAAGGTGCATGAGGCGAGGGGTTATCAGAACCTGCATGGTTGTACATACTTAGACTCTCTGCACAGCCCCCATTTTGCTATGCAACGCTATCCTCCACCATATGTTGATGCGCCCTCGACGGTCTTTCTAGCAAGCGAGGCTCTCAGAGCTAGCCGGATTATAGCATAGCGAATTTTTTAAAATTTTTATACGCTTTAAATATCGTGCTAGGAAAACCCACAGAAAGACGAGACTTAGGCAAGAAAAGCAATGACATTGAAGCGATACGGTCAACAGTGGCCCGTTCCGCAAACATTTGAAAACAAGGATAAAATATCGTCATGGCTTATAAAATTTTCGATAAAGTGATGACCCAATACAAATATACTTCTTCGGCATGAATCTTTGAGTTTATTTCAGCTGTAACACTACAATTTCACACGATCGGCTTGAGGTATTGGCAGGATCATCGTGTAAAGACACAAAACATCCACATTAATATATGGGTCTGTAAAAGTCATTGGTTCATGAACGTAAAATTAAAAAATATGATTGTTAAACAAGTCAGTTATTATTATTATTATTATTATTATTATTATTATTATTATTATTATTATTATTATTACAAGTTTAGGGGCTATAAGTATTATATAGAAATCTAATAAAAGTTCATTGAAGTTGTGTAAGTGTTGTATATTTTAATTTTGTCGATAGGGGTGACTTCCAATTGTTTTACGTGCAGCGCAGAATTATGCATTATACTGTACGGAGAGAGGGGATATCATTAAGCAAAGGGGTAATTAAATGCTTGTCGGAAAAGTGACACTAAGCAGTTTACGCGATACCAGCAGGCCTAGACTTTTAACTTTTGTGCGAACTTTACGGATACACGTTCAATCGGTTCAATTTAATTTTGTTTTTAGTTTTCTTCCATCAAAAGTCACGACTATGAAAAAGATTTCCGATATAAATTATCAATCTCTCTCTCTCTCTCTCTCTCTCTCTCTCTGCAGTGAAATTGCTATGCTGCGACCACCGAACGAATATTCCCCACCCCCACCCCAACTCTAACATAACGTATCCTGTGCTAATTCTTTTATAAACGTATCAATGTACCAATGTACAATGGATTCATTCTGTTGTATAATTTAAAACTTATTCACACTTACTTCATAAGCGTCATATTGGCATTGCAGAATAAACATTTTTCTGCATTTCGCATGTTTCGCCCTGGCAGTGTAATCTGGCAGAGACCCTGCAATTCGCGTTCTTCTCTGTCGGAACACGTGCGCGCCCTTCAGAGACGCGACGCGAATCCCAGAGCATGCGCTATTGAGAGTGCGTGGCGTGACATAAGAACGTCTCCGATCTCGCGCTATCGTGTCGTTGGAATGTTGACAGAAACTGGAATTACTGCAGAGAATACTTTTCAGGATATCACATGTGAGTGTCTAAGGTACCAAGAAGGGCGTCTAGGAAATCCTTTCAGAAAGTTCACGCCGCCTGTAGCCATTTTGTGGAGTATAAGCTTATAAGCTTACGTAACTCAGCACTGCAGCATATACAGTATTTCTACTGACGGTACTGTACATATTGCCGGAAGATATGCGATAGAATTTTGCGTTTCACGTCGTTCAATTATTCAGATGGAAATGCCGCCCTTCTCCAAACTTTGAAAAAAACAGGGTGACAGACTTTGGAATGCTACACTACAGTTTTCGAGAACTCATGGACCGTGGTTTTATTCAACAATCGAGAGGGCTAGGGTGAGTCGAACTTTTTCCTATGTCCATGTAGCACTTGTGCAAAAATATGCGAATCCACAGGCCTTTGGCGAATCACTAAATGCGTTTTAATTTGCACCAAGCTGAAAGGTTGAAAGATGCGTCCGTCACTTTGGGACGAGCTAGATAAATGCAGTCAAATCAGGCTGGGCACAAAAATTTGCCATAATATGACTTTGTTCTGGAAATTACGAAGACAACCGGCCGTGCGGTGGAACTTTGCAACAAAGTTTCAATATCTGAACTGGCATACTTGAATGACAGACACAGGAAACGATGGCCAATAAAAACGCATTCTCGTAGCATTTTGATAATAATGTACCAATCACAATGACACAGAAATTATGCCTCCTCCCGGCAGAAGGGCCATGGCCGATTTGTAGCCCTGCTACACTATGTCTTAGTGCTGAAAAGGCCATGTTGTTGTCAGGTTGTCATGGCGACTTTTAAAATTTGCATACAACTCTGAGGGTTGAACGGGTTGTTAATGGGTCACAAAACTTTGGAGTCCCACTGTCGTCCATTATACCTGTTTCCTTGGGTATTAAAGGTGTGCAAGTACACACATCAAAAGACTAGAAAATTCACTTCATAGGCAGAATCTTGGAAAATAGCCTTTTTTTTGTCTGGTTAACGA
Organism: Ptychodera flava; assembly: GCA_001465055.1. Lineage (NCBI taxonomy): Eukaryota > Metazoa > Hemichordata > Enteropneusta > Ptychoderidae > Ptychodera > Ptychodera flava. The sequence goes on from LD350641.1 coordinate 121,343, forward strand.
AAAAAATACCCCTGATCTAAAATATGCATGGGCTACAATCCACTGTCACTGGGCTACCAACTTCAGAAATTGTAGCCCAAGTGGACTACCAGGGAAAAAAAGTTAATTGCGAGCTCTGGGCAGTATTAAACATGAAACATTGAACTTGTAATATTTCCCCCTTGTCTTGGCCTGCTGGGTTTAAAAGAATGTTTAAAGGTATACAGGCACCATGTTCAAATTTAGCCGTTGCTACCATGGAAAGGGGAGATCTAGCTAATCGTAAAGTTTATGGCCAGGCCAGGTCACACAAAAAATAATGCACCACTTCATGGTCATAATTTTACTTTAGTTAAACAATCAGAAATAATTTGTCTTCATTATTCCTCCTGGAATGAGGCAAAGAAATCAAAATAGATTATTATAACATGAATATTAATACGTTGTTCATTATAATATATAAAATAAATAAGCACCAGTGAATTATGTTTTAAATAAAAAAACTGTGCGCTACTGTAACTGCCTGTGATAAATAATGGTACACTGGGTGATAAGGGGAATTGGGTTCATAAAATTAATTGAGATACTAGTAGAATTAATTTTACGCACATAAAATTAATTTGAAGGCATAAACATAATTCGATGCATAATGAGTTAGTACTGTACTATATAACACTTAGCCTATTTGGGATGACTGCATTAAACAAAATAAAAAATACTTCAAAAATTATTTCTGGTCTATATAAAATTAATTCTAACACACTAAAATTAACGGAAAATATAATTTTGACCAGAATGGCCCCAATATACATTATGTTTACTATTCATCCTAGAATGAAGGCAAAGAAATTACAATTATTATTATTATAGAACAAATTTCTTAGTTGTTACTTAGAAATCCATTAAATAAATAAAAAAAACAGTACATTATGTTTTAGCATAGATCCTCTCGAGGGTCTATGGTTTTCAAAAAAAAACCTGTGGTTCCAAAATGGTTACCAAGGCAACATAAAACAAAAATGAACATGGAGTTCATGCTGTGATAAATACACTAAGGAGAGCATTTGCATAGTAACTGGGATTACTTTTAATGGAATTTGGAAAAAAAATGAAATTTTAAAATGCAAATAGGTTACTATGGAAACACAGGGCAGTAAAAATTGATATCATATTTTGTCTTTCTAACCCAAAATAACCCTTTTGTATAATATTTCTGTTGATTACTGGATTTTTACACTGGATATTTGGTCTTTCTAACCCAAAATATCACTTTGATATTACACATTCTGTTGATTACTGGATTTTAGGTGAAATCTTTAAAAAACTGGTAATTTTTACTCCTGAATGGTTGCCATGGAAACATCTCATATTAAAATGAGTGTGATATTTTTTGGTGTGCAAACCAGAAAAACACTTATGATCAAATTTTTACATCAATCAATCGTTCTTTAATAGGAATTAGGGAAAAATTAACATTTTCAATCCCAAAATAGTTACCATGGCAACTCGAAACATTAAAATAATTCTGGTTTTTGTGTTCTCTGACCCGAACTCCCCCACTAGATAATTTTCATATAAAATCAAAGTAACTTTTCATTGGATATTAGAAAAACTGAAATTATAAACCCTAAAATGGTTACCATGGAAACATGGGGCAGTGAAATCGATATCATATTTGGTCTTTTCGACCCAAAATACCCTTATGGTGAAAATTTCACGGAAATTGAACCTATTATTATTCGCGTTATTATTTCTATATAATACTTATATTAATTATCATTATTATTATTATCATTATTAGACTTTATTTAAAGAGGGTAATCTGAGTTAGAAAACAAATTGTAATTTACATCAGAGCCCTCTGTGAGCTCGAAAAAAAAGTACATGCGTATAAATAGCAAATACAATATACATGTAAATACAGCATGTGTTCAAAAACGTTTCTAAAAAAGTTAACGAAGTTCGCCACGAGTTGGAATAAACAACAACAAAAATCGCAAATGTTAAAAAGGTAGCTTTACCACTTTAATCGAAAACACATAAATTAACTCAATAAACATTTCGATGGACAAAAAATAAGTAATAAAATGTAAATAATGTCAACAAGAACTAATAATGTCAGAAGCTGTAATGGAAGATTGCATCCGTTTTCAATGATTTGTTTTGTTTATTTTATTCACTTATCGAGCTCTGCTGTAGGTGTATCTTATCGAAAGAAAAAATTATGAAAATATAATATTTAATTGACCACAAAGATCTTATCATAATCGTGTTAATGGTGTTTTCTTAGTGTTTTGTCATATCGTGATCTAGACTTGGTTCAAGTCGGTGAATTTCTAAAAAAAAATTTTGCAGTACGTAGTTCCTCATGTGTCTCTCCTTTTTTCATTTAAACCTATTTGGAATTTGGCAGCCCAGGCAAGGTTTTCCCAGCGATTGAACGCGTTACATTTGAGTCTGCGCAGTAGTGAGTTAGTTTCCTCCGGGAGAAACTCCCCTGTACAGCGTTCACCCCACTCACGCGTTTCAAATTAAAACAGAACACAAATCTTCGCGTTTACCACACTCAAACGGTCACAAATCACAGACTTGAACCAAGTCTAGTCGTGATCCTTATCAAAAGAACTTCATTATTCAATTTGCCGAGAAAGAATAAGCGAACTATTGATCGACCTCTCTGTCTCCAGTCCGTCCGCCACGCGTGCACAGGATCGACCGACACGGCTAAATTGAAGTTAATAAGTTAAAATAGGTTCAAAGTTATTTTAAATTAGTAGGCAGAACAGAAATCTCATGCAAAAAGCCTTGAATAGTAGAAAATTTGGACAAGATTGTACGCTATCCTTACGCCTGTCATATCCAGTCTGGAGCTCGGAGACATCTAGGGTACTGTTGCCGTCTCTCTGCATATTGCATCGAACCTTTATTTTACATATTCACCCACCGGTCATCCTTGATTGGTTAGTTCAAATGCACCTCTTTGCGTTTCAGCTAGTGTAAACAGTGATAACAATTAGGCCCAACCGTTTGGCCACGGCTCAGCAATAAATTGCTATGATGCGACGTGTTCACTCACATCGTGTACGTGTCCACAAGTGAAAATACTAGCTTACGGAGCATGCATGTTCATACCTATTTCAGGATATTGTCTACTGATTCTACTACTTTGCAACTTAAGAATAAGGCCGTCGATGTACAATAAATTAAAATGCAATTTTGAAATCATAAAAACAAACAGACTTTACCCCTCTACTACCCCAAAGATTTTCGAATCCTCGTGAATTTCTCCAGCCCCTTAACCATTTTCTGATCGCATCCTAAGGCCAAGAAAAATAAAGTGTGCTGTTCCAATAACATGGTTTTCAAAAATAGGGCAGGACAGTCGGCAGGGATTTTTTTCCACAATATTTTTATTTTTAAATATGCAACTTTCAGGAGTGCATTGCGATCAAACACTGGCCACAACATTTACAGAAAAAGTATTTTACATATAAAAAGAATAAAAACATAAAATACGTCCTCGTTCGAGCAAAAATCAAATGCCAGGTAACGAACATGTGATTTTACTTTTTTTTTCTTCTTATTTTTACATCCGTGGTTACGTAGCTGTAAACAGTTTAGGGTCGGCAGGCAAAAAAAAGGATAGGCCGGGTAATGGGAACAGCACAATATTTTTTTTTCTTTGGCCTAATGAGGCCCCATATCAATTTCTAGATGCTTTCACAGCACCTTTTATCGCTAGTAATCTGCAGAATAAAATTCCATTCATTTTATTCGTTTGTGTATACGTTAGTAATAATACTATAAACTTGCTCCTTCGCCAACAAAATGTTGGATTTTGTTCACACAGCACTGGCAATCAATGTGTCATGGGCGAAAAAAAAGACTCGTAAGTTACAAACGTGTAGGGTCGACAGGGGAGAGGGTTGATTAGGGGATTTATATTGAATTTCCTTGTTTAGATCGTTGCAACTTTCGTTTTTTAGACTCCAACGTTTCACATGGCAAACGACCAGCGTAAATTATAACAACAGAACCCTGAGTTTTTACTTTCACACATATTACTTTCCGAGACAGAGAATTCCCAAAACATTTCATACGATATCAAACTGATAACATGACCGTAATTTTCTGATTGAAATGCATAATTTTCCAAAAACTGTTTAATTTCAAAATACAGGAATACACAACTTGGAGCTGATTTGAATGTCTTTTCAGCTGTGTTAGAGCCAATTCAATGCCGCAACGTCTGATGGACTGTCATAGGATTTACCCTGTACCGCCTGCTCTGACCACGCATCCTCTTGTACAAGGTATGATGTGACAATTCTACATTTATTGTATGCAATTGACCACTGGATAGAATAATTTAGTTTTTTGAATACAGACCAAGGAGGATGCTCTCCTTTACATAATGTTACTTCCGGTACACGAAGTAAACGACTATGAACTTTGAACACTCTCTTCACGGGTCTCTACCACCTCTCGCTGTCACTTTCCCGACACGATAGAGTTAGTCACAATGAAAGACCGCAGGCTGTTTGCCTGTCGTTTGGTGTATAATTTCCTGATAATGCATATAATACACAGTTTCCAATACAAAATAAACAGACCAAAGCTGTTTCCACAAATCCAAAACGCGAATATAATATCTCACATGCGTACTCATACTTAAGCGGTGTTCTGGCATATTCTCAACATAATATTTTATTACACATTTCTATGCATTGAAATCTTAGTAATGTCTCATTGCAGTATTGTGCTTTAATGTAAACTGCATTCACTTACTCTGTTCTTAATGTCTACAGATGCCTTGTATTCCAACAATAATTTGGTCATCTTTCCTTTCCTTACTGCCCAGTGCAACGCTGTATCACCATCCTGCAGGAAAACGAAATACAAGGAGTTGAATCATACAGTATTCCTTGCTTCACATTTAATTTAAAGACTTTACAGCCCGGTGATGTTTCTGATATGGTGAATGATTAGACCATTACTATGTTGTCGGAATGTCACAAACAAACACAGAAAATAAGTTTAATTCTAAGTCAACAGCTGACTCAGACACAGTCTGACAGAATTGAATATCATAATGATATCAGGTAATGATCGATCGATCGATTCGTTGACTGACTTCATGTATAAGTATTATCATAAACACATTCCCATATCGCTCCATCCAAACGACCTATTTCATAAAATATGAGCCGGGATATTTCACGACAAATGTCGATATGGACGTTCCCCAAACTTCATTTCGAACCTACAAGAAAACAAAGCAAATGCACACAATGGATGCCGCTCTTCGTCATTGATGGGGTGAAGGACATTTCGGGACAGTAAACAGAATGGCCGCCACACCCAACTCTGTAAGACGATCAGAGGGTCTATGATCAGGCGAAGTAGAAGTGAGTTTAGAGCGGCACCGATTGTAACACCATGCTGTGACATAGACAGTTTTTTCCTCGTGACTCTCGTTAGGTCCGCTGTATGTTCGTATGGGGTTTAGTGAGATGATGATGATTGTTGTCGGACGTTGTATTTTTGTTCTGAATGGTTATGCAATTTATGAATATTGCAAAAGAACATGTTTCTGTTTTTGCGCGCGGAGACGAGAAAATATGAAGCCCAGCAATTTAGATTTTCCTTTAAATTATACAATTCTGGGCATAGATAAATGGTATCTCGGTTACTACTCAATATCGCCCTGTGTTGCATTAAGGACATTAGTATTATTTGTACTTCGTCAGACAATCGTCGTTTGTATCTATCACTGCACAAATGACACTCATGCTGATACAACACAGCAAAAGGCGATGTTTATTTATAAGCTCTAAATTTAACTTGAATTGACAATTGAATATTACTATATGATAACAATATTGAATCAATATATTTTAAGGAGGGTTTAGAGACAAATATATTAATGTACGTCCAGAAAGTAACATACGTTTTGCAGCGTGTTGCATGAAAAACAGTAACTTACTTTTTCCCTTGTAGTGGCATTGCGGATATTACAATGTAAAAGTGTTACTTTAATTTGACGGTATCGGGTTGAATGTAGAATTGACTATCGTTCTTGTATGTATATGTATCGAAGGCCTCTGCTTGACAAACTCACGGGAGCTCGAAATCGGGTCATGGTCATTTTCGATAGCTTTTCAACAAGCGAGAGGGAACAGAGTGATAGTCCATGTACTTTCAGTCTCGCGTTTTTGTTTCGGTTACCCGCTCAAAATTCAGGAAAAGTATTGTCTTATTGTAGTTTTATATCGCCAGGGGTCATTTTTTCTTGCTAATCGGCCATTGAATCCATAGCGTGAAGCTGTTTTTTCGATTCGTTCTTTCCAAGAATGCCTGGCCTGAGTACCACATCGCTTTTTATTCTTTGGGAGAACTCTCTTCAGATGCTCCTGGCTTGCCCTCATGTTCGATGTTTGAAGTGCATCTTCTTTGCCGTCAGTGCTTCGGTGGCTTGGTCGAATTGCTTATCATTGAGGAAACGCCTTATCGTCTTATGCCGATGTATATCTCTTGACGTTATTTTTTAAGGCCGAGATCGAACCAGGTTGGTGGTTATTCCCGTCGTCTTCCTTCGTATTGATGGAAAATACTGCTGAGTATTCATTCAAGGCAGCTGCTGGGACTTCAGTTATCTCTAGATGATCATCACGGTGACTTTTGATAAATCGCCGCACATTGTTCACATTTCTCTCGGTCGCACACTACGGCATTGAAATTTCGCAGAGATTTGATGATTTTTTTTCCACATAATCTGTCTCATTTTATTCCTATCTTGGATGTGTTGGATCTTGTCATTTCAAAGACATAATTGATGTCACTGGCATATTTTTAAACAAGTATCAATAAAATGCAAAAAAGCGCCATCTACATTTGGGCACATTATCTAATCGCCAGCGAAATAGAGGTGTCATCTACAAGTGGTAAACAGTAAAATTCCAAATTGCACAAACCGTATTACAGCATAATCTGTACTACAACAAACAGTTTGACAGGAGTTATTCTCTTAAAGGATTACATGATTAGTACACATAGGTAATTGTATTTTACTCTTGATTATTAATCATTCCTAAGCCAATTTTTGAAAATGATATTACAGTTCATTTAAATCAACTTGTATTTCTATGGCTGGTACGTGACTATATGCCAAAGTAAATTGTTGTAATAAACAGCCATTGAGATTCTGATGTGAATTTTGAATGCTTATACAAACAATCATAAAAAACCACGTTATTAGGTTGATTGGCTGTTTACTCATGAAAATCGAAATAAAAAAATCCATGATTTATCCGAGGTGTTTTCTGTTTATGTCGTTATTGACAAGGCCACACTATTTATGCACTTTTTAATGATCACCATGTAGTCAAACATTCCAAGAAGTATAAAGTGAGGTTATATATTGACAGACAAAATACTAGATTCTTAGACTCTTGTTCAGTTATCCTTGTATAAGACGAACGATATAGTCAGACGTTATCTTTAACAGCAGTAAAGTCAATATGCAAGCAGCGTATCTACATTTCTCCATAAAACAGCATTATTTGATTTTATTGATAAGAATAGATTAACTGATATGTTCTATGTTTATTTGTGCTACATCTCTGTGGTTTAATTTCAATGTATATTCTTTAGAAATATACAATTATGTAGCGTTTAGTGTGCACTTTTCTATATCGACAATAATGAAACATTGTTACATTTTCTCGAAAACACGCATTGCTCTCTATACCATAACAGTCATGGTCTGAACTATGAATTCCTTGGTTAAACAATCTGTGGTTTGATATTATGTAAAAATATGTACTATAGCTATATATAGTACTGTACCGTTCTGTGTGCATTATGGTCTCTCGACGATTGAGAAACCTTCATTTTCTCGAAAGCAAAGCAATTCATTATAACCTTTAGTCAATGTATTTTCATCTAATATCATAACGACATTCGAACTTAACATTTTCTATCGAACACGTTTAAATATAAAGTAGATTAAAAGCTATCATTTTAATGCCATCCTACTGCAGTACTATAACGATCACATAATCTTACTATTTGTAGGAGTACACAGTTTCTTAATGTAAAATACGTTTTTCATGAATACTGTACACACCACACAATACATTGAGTGTGTCATTTTATTGCAGGTCTAACTGAAGCAAAATGACATTGGTTACATAAGGCAGTTCGATAACTTTCTTAATATAGTAAATATTTTACGCGAAGAGTAGTTGCCAGATATACTGTTTTATTCCAAAATCCAATTCAACAGTGTAAACTAATCTAGGCTCAGACTGTACAAGGTAAAATAAAGCTAAATTTCCATAAAACACCAATTTATGTAAATTTCAGAGCACAAGTAATTCTAACTACAGATATAAAGAAACGGTTAAATCAATTTTATGACGAAAATCAACAGAAACTCGGGTTTCAGCGGGGCGGTTCTTTCACACTGGCCGTCATACTGTCGGTGTGCGCTTATCGCT
>LD350642.1:64605-78050 GCA_001465055.1 Ptychodera flava
TACGTATCACTCCACTCGTAACTGTGCTCTTACCCTGCAACTGCCGGTCCTCATGCTTAGGATTTTAACGCTTGTGAGACGACTTTTCGAGTCCTGATGACGAGTGAAAGTTGAATGTTGAAAATTACAAAAACCTTCCATGAACGGGCATGTAACATTTGCTTTCAAACATACACCGCATTCCATGACGTTTCGCTCTTCAGAATATCGAAGCCATTTATAGTAAATCTATTGAGTCAACTTCTGTTGAATGTTCGTAATTTTGCTGACTTGGTCGGGGGACCTGATGTATCAGTATTGCATGGTGTAGCTGCCGTTTCGGCCTCGACCAAACCTGCATGGTGCTGGTTGCTGCGGCCGCCGAAAAACCTTCGCAGATCGGCCTGTTTGACACGACCCGCCATGACATGTGTTAATCGACACAAACAAGAAATCGACCAATTAAGAATCAGTTTACATTTTGAAAGTAACTTTTTACAGCAATAGAATTTGTTTCCGCGGTTACCATTGGTTATGAAACAGTGGAGGCCAATGCACTATGGAGCATTCCATTAAAGTACGGGGTCGGTAAGGTTTACTGGGATGTGTTTTACGTGTTCAGCAGCTTCGCAAGGTGTACACCAGCAACAGATATTGCTGCGTCCCAAGGGACGCGTGGTTTAGTTTTTGAGGGGTCCTGCGTCCGGTTTTATGCGTAAAGGACGCAGAAATGCGCGTCATGTAAAACCCTGTATTAATGATCAAAATTACTGTTAGTCAAGAGCATACTACTACTTTGTGAAATCAGAAAAAAAATTTTTTGCATGATATTTTGTCATTTTTAGATGGGGAACTTGGAAGTACACCAAGGCTGATTTTTAGCCATCATATATGCATATGTATATATGTAAATGGGAGATTCTTATCGTGGCAAAATGGCGTCTGTATGTATGTATCTATGTCTGTATGTTTGTATGTTTGTTAGTCCGTCCAGATCAAAAACTCCTAAAGGGCAACAGCTGCCATCTTAGTATTTGGTATATAGGTGCACCTACAGGTGAAAATGTGAATTGGTCCAAATGAACATGTCAGTGCCAAAAATATGCAAATGAGGGGGAAAGGAAAATTCTTGCAAATGGCTAAAACTCAGTAAGCATTGGTCAGATTGAATTGAAACTTAGTATGCAGATTCCTTTAGGTATCCTAAATTATGAGTGCACAAATTGGGGTGAAATTTGTATGTTTGTATTTTTAGTGTATTTTTTTATTTTTTCCATTTGTAGTCAAAAGATCTTGTTCTCTGAAATGGCTCGTCTGATCGCTCTGAAAGTTATTATTTATGTTCCTCAGGATGACCTTAGTCAAGTTTGTACAAATTGTATTTATATTATCATATTTGTAGTTTTTGGGCAATTTTCCCAATTTTTGGTAAAATTGTTTTTATACAAAAACTGCTGATCTGATAGCTTTGATATTTGGTATACATGTATCTAAGATTTATCTCAATATAATGTATTGAAGTTAGCATGAAACTGGCAATTTTTTTATTTTTGGGCAATTTTTGCCTTTTTTGGGTCAATTTTTTTTTCCCCTAAAACTACTGATCTGATAGCTTTGATATTTAGTGTACAGGTTCCTGGGGTTTATGTTAACAAGATATATTGAAATTAGGATGAAATCTGCAATTTTGTATTTTAGGGCAATTTTTCTCATTTTTGGTCAAAAAATTGTTTCTCAAAATTTACCTGTCTGATGGCTTTGATATTTAGTAAACAGGTTCTTAGGGTTTATGTTAATATCATATATTGAAATTAGGTTGAAATCTGGAATTTTGAATTTTTGGGGCAACTTTGCGAAACTGTCAATTTTACAGGGATACCTTTCATTTTGTATTTTAAAGATTTTTTTGGTAATTTTTTACCTACTGGAACAAAGAGAATAGAATGTGGTGATTTAGTAAGCATTTGATATGGTTAACTGTATTTGGTGTTGAAATGCCGTAAAAAATCATTAGAAAACATTGCCGAGGTGATTTTAGCAGGTTTGGTTTCCAACAAATATATTCCAAAATTTTTCTAATGTTTAAGATTATCAAGGCTGTAAATAGTTGACACACTGCCTGCCATCTGGTCATTGTATATCTCATGCAAAGATGGTCAATACAAAGGGTTGAACCATTTGATATCCTGGGGGGGGGGTTGCTGGCAGATTTTGAAAAAAATTCCAAACAAATGTCCTTAAAAAAATCAGCCAGAGAAGGTTTGACAAAAAGAAAAGGTGGGAGAGTGGGAAAAAAGAATGTACAATGGATCAGAAGATAATGTACCTCATCAATCTTCCAGACACCCCTCTTTATCAAATGGTCCACTTTTGATGTATTTTTGTGCGCAATTAACCATGCAGTTTATATTGTTAGTTTAAGATGTCAAGTTAGGTAAGGATTTGAAAGGAATAGTCAGTTCACCACAGTTAAATTTCTTTACTTTATCTCATGTGTCATCATCTTTGTGTAGTTGGTTAAGTTTGTAAGTTGTTCCAGATGTGAATGCACAAGTTATTCTGGAAACAATGTTTACTTTTCCCTGTAGGGTTTCTGAGTTAATGATTGTATGTTGAAATCTCTCCATGTATAATAATAATAATAATTATATTGGGTTCTTATATAGCACACATATCCACAAGTACATGTGATCAAGGCGCTTTTTTTACAATTATTATTACCCCTCATCACTGGACCTAATATGATACCGCTCAACTCCCTGGGGAGCAAACAACAGCTCACATGTGCAGCCAATAAGCGCAGCAGAGCTAAACGCACACATAACAACCTCTGTCCTACCAGGTACCCATCACTCCTGGGTGGGGAGAAACAATGAGGAATAAAGTGCCTTGCCCAAGGACACAACACCACAGCCTTGCCAGGGCTCGAACTCGCCATCCTTTGATAGTGAGTCCACTGCTCTAGCCACTGGCCCATGATGCCTGTTCCAGGCATGTATCTGGTGCATGGGCAAAATGTAAACATTGGTTGCATGTTACATATTCAGTCTATGTCAAATATTGTAAATGAAAAATCAAGAACAGTTTGCTGTGTGCTTGTAATAGATAACATATTTGTCAATACGTGACTGCCTTGCAGATTGATTGTCTTAAAAATTATCACAGAAGTAGAAAAGGAAAAGAAACTAATCAAATTGCTGTAACATATTCACCCTGAGTGCCTGTTCACCTTTATTTAACTATTTTATCATTACATTCAGCTGTTTGTTATATCTTTATCACTCTCATGGGCCAAGGCACACTTGAGGGCCAATGTCATCACTCTGTGCCAGTCTGTCAGTCTGTGTGTATGTATGTCCATGTTTCATATACTTGTTGGCTTGTTTTGATAACTTTATGGGAGCGAACAGTGACATTGTCATTATTTTTGAATATGTGCTAGTTTTGGAGTCACTTATTTCAGAAAAACCATTTTTGCCATATACCCCATAACATATGCAGTTTTTTTACAAAAACAGACAAAAATAGTGGCAGAAGTTGCAGTTTAGGGCTTTATCAACTCAATGTATTTTGAATCATGGCCTTTCCATCATATGATATGGCAGAGACCAACTTGTGAATTATGGCAACTGTCAATTCTCTCATGTTCATGCCAGGCTGTGCATATTTGCATAACATATACAACGGTTCAATGCAAATACACATAACCTGAGAGCTTGTGCCTGTTCCAACTGTGCTATATTGTGAATATAGCATGGTTAATTTTGTGCCTCGACTATTCAGATTACAGTATTTGCGCCATCAATATACTGGTATGATATAATAGCAGTATCAGATGGTATATAAAAACAGTTCAGTTGCCATAAAGTTTGGCAGTTGCAGTGAGATTAGATAAGGATAGAAACAGTTATGATGATGTGGTTAAATGTTTCTTGATGTGTTCATATGTTCATTTTATTCAAAATTTTACAAAGTATGACAATATAAATAGTTTAACTGTGACCTCATCAATTTGGTTAATGACTGTACTGGTGTTAATTATGTTTACTTGAAACAAGATATAAGGTACTATATGCACCTAAAACCACCAACACAAGCACCATTGATGTCATTTTGTTTCTTACAGATGCTGCAGCTGTGTCCCCTTCACATAGACATTCCACTGATGATGTTATTAGTGGTAATGAAGACACATTTTCTCAACAACCACCCTCATCTGAACCAGGTAGGAATAGTATTCAGAACACTACAGACCTTACAGGCCTTACCTTTGCATTTGACATTGTTTCATGACTTTGAAATGATGCAAAGTGACTTGAAACATTCTGTTTTTATGAATGATCACTACAATTTTAATTTTCACTCACCAGTATGTAGAATAATACTATATATGAGTACATATGCAGCTTTGAAGAAAACATTCATTTCAAATAAAAGTGGCTTGCAACTGACCTGACTACAATCAGCAGATAAAATTTACAGGTATATTATAACGTGAGCAAGCTCTTTTTCCTGAAGTAACGTAGGCTTACTGGAAGATCTAGTGATGCAACATCATTTAATATTAACTAGCTTTTTTCGATATTGTGAGTTCTGTACTAGTTTAGAGATCATTGCAACCAATAAACGTATGGACATGTTCATGCTTAATAAATAAACAAGGTTGTAGTATCCAAAAGTTATTTTTCTCATATTTTTTCATTGATATGTTTGTGTTTGATTTGCCTCATAATTATCAATAACAGAAATATTTTAAGATGACTTCCCGGTTTGTGTTTGCACTTTGTGCAACTGAGCGATGAGAGAATGCTATTATAGTATTCGACTTATTTTTGTGTGATATAATGTTACTGATACAGTATTACTTATTGTCAACACAGTGAGTCCAGAGTCAGTGGGTTTTGTACAGGAGGCATCGACAAGCCAAGTCCAGAGAGAATCAGAAGTAAGGAGGAAAAGACCGTTAATGCCAAGTAAGCAATTTATTATACATTTTGATGTGAGCTTACTTAAGGACATTAATAAATTGACAAATGGACTTAGGGTGTAACTTCTGATGTTTGAGTTCTTTGAAAACCAGGTTGTTTAGTTGATGAATAAAGGCTGCATATTTCAGTATTTATATTTATGTACGGTGCAAGGCGAAATAAATGCAAAGCCTAAAATTTAATGTTTTCCTAGCATTGTAAAATTCTTAGCATTGGTAATTGATAATTTGGATATTTTCAAATGGCAAATTCATTGCATTGTTTTAGCATTTGTGTCATTTGTGCTGCATCAGAAACTCAACTTCATCTCGTGTCTAACGCAGCATATACAAATGACACTCATGCTGATACGAGACAGGAACATGCAATATTATGAGGTTATTATGAAAATACCACACAGGATGCACAGGACATTGGCGCAGCGTATCGCCTGATGTGAAGCACGATGCACAGTGCCAATGTCCAAGTGCATCCTTTTCGTTATTTTCATAAAAACATTATTAATATACATCTTGTGACTGGGGCATCAAATTGTCAGTCTGAGAGTAGTGACCATTTTCATGCATATTGGCAATGTCTCTTCTGATTGATAGCACAAGTGTAGAATGCTATCTTGGATATGCTTCTGCATGTTCTGAAAAGTGTGTGTACTACACACATACATACAGAGCTTGCGTGAGACATGTTCTGGCACTCATCCGATGACTTCCTTGAAACCATTCAACTGTGAAAGTGCGGACACAGCCGAAGGGGATGGGGCGCCTGGAATCTGGCACTCATCCGATGACTTCCTTGAAACCATTCAACTGTGAATGTGCGGACACAGCCGCAGGGCATGGGACACCTGGAAACTAAAAGTTACGGAGCGGGAGTTCCTTACGGCTTTTTCAGCCCATGCAAAATTCTATTGTTCTCAATAGTAGATATATAATAATGGGTAATGACCTCTAAATATAAGGCAATTTCAGCATAACAAACTTAAATATGACAGATGTATCTATCATTTTATGAATGTCATGTGTAGGCATTTCCAATATTCAGGTCAATTTGCATAATCTCAGTTCTCAAGGATATATTTTAGTTGTCTATGGATAGTCCTATTGTTTGCATCACTTGTTTATATAAAGACCTATCAGATTTCTGAATTTTTTCTGGAATGTGGTTAAATTTTCACAATGATGTAAGGTCCTTTGCTATACTGGCTGATTTGTGGCTAACAAGTTCCTACCAATAAAGTCTAATGGGGAATCGGAGAAGACTGAGGACTTGCTTCCATGCATCATTGGCCTACCTATTCCACGTGATTATTCAGACAAGCCTGGACTTATTTCATTTCAGTCTAGTAAAAGTAATGTACTGCAAGAAACCTATACATCTTACTTTGCATTTGATACCATCCAGTACGGCCACAAGGTGACCAATACGTCAGGATGATTTCACCTCCAGAATATTACACTGAAATGCCTGAACAGCATTCTTTCAAAATTTGTATAAGGTCAATGTCAGGTACTATAAAATATATATGCCTATATATGTGTGTAATTATACATTTCAATATGGCTGCTAGCTAGCAAATTTGTCATGATTTTTTTCACGCCAAGAGCCCTAGCAAATCTTTCAATTCTTTTCAAGCTTTTTGCACCATGCAGGGTCATTGTACTACCGGTATACTTTGCATTTGCATTTGCATGTCAAGTGCTGGAACTTGATAATTGTTCTGAATATTTTTCCTTCTTTTGAAGCAATACTCTGACATGTAATAATGCATTGCAGTAAAGCTTTATAAAAGGAAACTCCACTATGATGTACTGTGTGTATGCATGCCAACTTGTGCTACATAATGCAATCCAAACAACATGGCCAATATAATCAGATTTGCATTCTCAGAAAACATCACATGCAAGTACTTGCCTAATTACTGAGATGGTTCTATAACATTACAGGGTGACCCTCTGTCTCTCTTTTAACAAAATAATGTCATCTTGTTTGAATTGAAGCAAAGTGTAGAATCTGGTTTATTTGTTCATTCTATGATCCATATCAATTAGATACATGTACGATATCTGTAATTGTCAGTGTGTGATCTTTTCACATGGATGTGATATTTTTTTCACAGCTATGAAGTGTGGAGCAGATCTTGAATTTGAAGAGAAGAAAATGAAGAAGGAGACTGCTAATCCAATTGAAGAACAAAGACAACAACTTGAACTTCAAAGGGAGAAAGATCAGCAACAGTTTAAAAATAAAAATAAGGAAATGTTACGGGCTAAAGCTGAAGAACTTTATGAGCTTCAGAAAGAGGATATAATCGCTAGAAATAACCCAGAGAAAGTGAAAGAGTTAGACGAAGCCTATGAAATGTTTAGGGCAAGATTAGATAAAATTGATAAAGGCTCCTTGCAGTTAATACTAAGTTTTCTTTCAGAAGAAGACATTGTCTATTTCTGGCAGAAATACAAGGCAGCTGATGTTGAAGAAGTTATCAGTAGGATTCTAATAACACCAGAGATGAGATCACTAGCAGAGAAAGCTGGGTGTACTGTCAGAATCAGACTGAAGATAGACGAGAAGGAGTTTGAGATTGTCAAAGAAATTCTTCATGGTAAGTATCAATTGTACGCTAATTTTCACAGAACTGTTGAAGTGTACAGTGTATGGTAAATAGTTGCGATTAATTTGATTTAAACCATGCTTTAACTTAAAGTATAGGGGTTAATGTCACCACTCATAAATCTGTATGTGCCATTCTGCGTGTCTGTCCATAAATTTGACCATCCGTTCACGGACTAAAATTTGGGGAACTTGTTGCATGAAAACCACAGATTCTAGCAAAATTAATGTGAACAGTTCAGGGACTCTAAATGTCAAGATGATTGTTGATGATGAGGAGTTGAGTCCTGAAAATTATCTTGCACAACTAACAGTGTGCCATCATTTCAGTTCAACTACAACACTTTAAATGTAAGGAAATACCTTGCTTTTCAATAGTTTGAATGCATGTCTATGCTTTCATTGGCCTTTAGTTCACATGTAAAATTACTTTTCTTTCTCACTCCACATCATTTTACATATTTCTACATCATTCTTCTCTGTTTTTTTTTATCTATAGACATTTCTGCAGTGTACACATTCTCAAAGAAGACTTTGGTCAGAACCGTTGCTTTTAATGAGTGGGAGAGATATGTATTGAATCATGTACATGAAAATCAGGCTGAGTACTTGATACAGCAGTCAAGATTTCATCCAATTTTGAGTGAGTTGAGAGATGATAAGTTTTTCTTTCCCTCATTTGTATCCTACTGGTATGAAAGTATGTACAATTTACCATCAACTTTGACAGAGGCAACTGAATATGCAATGAAGCACCATTTACAATTTTATTGTAAGGAGCATCAACTCGAGTTTGGGAATGTTTGGGATTTAGTGCAGGATAGACTGTATGAAATTGGAAAGCAAGCATTTGATAACTATCCTCAAACACCATCATCCTTTCTTCAGTTTGATGATTCCTGTGACAGTACTTTTTTTTTTGACTTGTTAAATGATGTGAAACGATACCACATCTTTTGTTTTCTTGAGAGGCCCCTCCATTCAGGACATTTTTGGCATCAGCATATATACTTTTATGCTTTGGCATTGTATCTGAGCAAAAGCAAAAATGCCCTATTGAGAAGGGCTACTTTTGAAAAGTGTGTGAAATCCATACCAAACATACTAATCTTCGTTGCTGGTATTCTCAAGGAGAAATCAACATTCTTCTTCATTCTTCTGACATATAGTATTAATAAGGCATGTCAAGTGGACATAGAGTTGCTATCTCTTCTAGGAGGTTGTTTCTTAGAATCTAAGTGTCCTGGAAAGTTTATTGGCATTGTAAAGCATCTCATTAAGCCACAGAGTTTAGATTTGTCAAACAGTGATTTTGACCACATTTCTCACTATTGTCTTGAGTCCATAGCATCAATGTTAGAACAGACATCAATTGTTGAGAAACTAGTGTTGGTAGCTAAAAATGAAATGTCCAGCTTATCAGAGAGCTTCAAAGATCACCTTGAATTTCAGATGGATAATCCCAACTGTGATGTTGAATTCCATATTAACAACATGGTGGAATTAACGATATTGGCTAGATTTATTAAGTTTCATGAGCTTTTCAGAGCTCAAAGATCATTCAGACACCTTAGCCAGACTAACTTAAAATCCGTTGCTATCAAAGCAACTGAGAACATTTCATACAATGAATCATACAGAACAGGACAAATACTGATCAGAGCATTAGCATCATGTTCATATTTGAAATTGTTTCATTTAAGTGGGTTCAAGAAAAAGTTTGTCCCAAGGTTTTTACAGACCATCATCAGAGAAAGAACACCATTAACAGTGACCAGGATGGAATTGCCTCAGAACGAATTGGAAAATTCTTCTGTCAGTGTAATATTGGATGCAGCCAAATGTTTCCCAATACTAGAAGAATTAGATATAAGAAACAACAACTTAGGTTGCACAGGAAGTGTAGCGTTATTACCTTTAGCTGATAAGGTCAGTGTCCTGTTAGAGAATAATGGAGTTGGAGAAAACCTTGATAGACTCTTTGAATGCAAAGAAGTGTCAGAACAGATAAGTCCCCTTCAACCATTTGTGTCAGATATTAAAACCATTGATGACATCAAAAAGTTACAAAGTAAACTAGAACATGTGACACAACTTACTATTCTAAAATCGTTGCCTGAACTTATTGGCTTGATGTGTTCAAGTGTGGCGTTATTCACACACCTAAAAGAATTAGATTTCAGAGAGTGTGGTATAACTAAACATTGTGCCATGGTACTTGCTGACCAGTTTGATTATTTGTCAGAATTGGCACATGTAAATCTTAGTTCAAATAACATTGGAGATCTTGGTGTAAATGATGTTCTAATTAAATTGGATAATTTGAACAGCTTCCGATCTGCAGATTTCAGCCGAACAAGTATTACTTTGAAAGGAATGATATATTTGCATAGAACTATTAAAATGAGTCAACATGAAAATATTAATGTTGCTCATAATTTGACAGAATTAGATTTTGTCTTGCCCTACATTCAGCCCAAACTGAAAAATTACCCACTAGACGTTGATCTGCAAGCAAATAGAGTCACTCTCGACAAATTGACATTTATTACGGAATTAGATAAAGCTGACAAGACAATCAGCATTAGCAAGGATTGGGATAAGACTGAATTTAAAAATTTTTGCAAAGGCCTAAGTATCGTCTACATGGTGAGGTATCTTGACCTGAGTCACGGAAACATTGGAGAGGTTGGTGCTGATTATTTTAGAAAAGCAATGGAGAGGCTATCCAAGCTTTCACGGTTGTCTCTCAGCCACAACAACATTGGAGATGCTGCTGCACAGAGTATAAGCAAAGGAGTCGCCAAACTGACCAATCTTAGAGACTTAGATCTTAGTAATAATAAAATACAGGATGTTGGAGCAACGAACGTTGTGAGGGGAATCGGGAAATTAAATAGCCTAAGAAACTTGGATCTGAGTCATAATAGCATCCAAGGTTTTGATGCAGAGCTTGTGAGTGAGGGGATTGTGAATGTCGATGCCCTAGAATGTCTTGATCTCAGTAATAATAACATTGGAAGTGAAGGTGCTAAAAGTTTGAGTAAGGTAATGAAATGTTTCCCTCAGCTGAAGTATCTGTCTCTCAGACATAACAACATTGGAGATGCTGCTGCACAGCATATAGGCAAAGGAGTCACTAAACTGACCAGCCTTATTTACTTAGATCTTAGTAATAACAAAATACAGAAGTTTGGAGCAACAAACGTGGTAAGGGTAATTAGGAAGTTAAGTAACTTGAGAAATTTGGATCTGAGTCATAATAACATCCAAGGCGTTGATGCAAAGGTTGTCAGTGAGGGGATTGTGGATATTTGTGCCCTACCATACCTTGATCTCAGTCATAATAGCATTGGAAATGAAGGTGCAGAAAGTTTGAGTATGATTATGGAATGGTTCCCTCAGCTCAGATATCTGTCTTTGAGCCATAACAATATTGGAGATGATGGTGCCAAGAGACTGAGTACGGGAATAGTGAAACTTAATCAATTAAAGCACCTAGACCTGAGTCATAATAACATAGGGGATTTTGGTGGACAGGAAGTCATTAGACAGATTGGAAACTTAGTATACCTTGAACGTATTGATCTTAGTAAAAACAGAATTGGAGACACTACTGCAGAATTACTAAGTGAAGTGATCAACTTCATGGCTCGATCTGTCAGACAAGATCATAGGCATGCTACTGACAAGGTTACACACTTGAAATATGTTGACCTGCGGAACAATTGCATCACAAACTCTGGTGCACACTTGTTGAAATCAACAATAGCAAATGTTGATATTGATTTTTTTGTTGATCTGGGTGAATTTGATATTGGTAACTCTTCACAACACCTGGGTAAGACACCTTCCAGTAGATCTGATAAAGCCCCTAGAACTGCATTCTCTTCTACATCTGTGATAGATGGGTCATCCATATGGCCAAAATATTCTTCTAAGACTGCATCCAGCCATTCTGACTTGGCATTAGGTCGAATGAGTTTCCTAGCTTCTACAGGTTCCACTGATGGGAAAGAGATGCTATTCATGAAGTATGATATTGATTCAACCAGTGCAACCAGTGGCATGGGTGTTTCTGGCAGCTCTGCAGTGACAGATAGTCCAACTGATGGGCTAAAGCATTCTTCTAAGACAGCAGCCAGCCACTCAGACTCAGCATTAGGTCTCTACAGTTTTCCAGCCTCTACAGATTCCATTGATGGGAAAGAGGTGTCATTCAAGGAGCTTGATATTGATTCATCGAGTGCAACCAGTGGCAGGGGTACCGGTATTTCTCACATTTCTGCAAAGTCAAAGGAAGGTCTTGACCTTGAAAGTAATGTACAGCTTGATGTATAGACTAGATTCTAGTCCACGGTGTTCTATCGTGCCTATGTAGTGAGAAATAACTTTTATGTTATCATAAAGTTATGCAGCATAATTAAAGCTCGCATTTCACTCCATCTGTAGCTATGCGAACACATTACATCATTTGGGAAATCATTATTCCCAAAGTTACTTGTAATGGGTTTCTCAGAAGGAAGGCATAACACAAACTTACCATGTGAATAATAGATACTGACCATTTATAGCCATATCCTGCCAGCCAGACCTTAAAGTGGCCAGTTAAAAATGCCTGGTCACTTTTCATGTTCATTTCAATCTCAGATTTGATCCTTGGATATATTTTTTTTTGTTTCAAAGAGTACGGTATACTAAGAGTTACTCTGTCCCATAGTGACATTATGACAATATATGTCATACATTCACAATAGCCATGCCACTGAACATTTTTGTAGTTTCCAGTGTAACCAATGTATACTTCCATTTGGCATATAGATTTGACAATAAATCCAAAATCATACATTCAGTTGCCTCTAGTCTTTCAATATACCGGTATATGTTACAGAATAGTTAAATTTGAGTAGACAGTTAAATATTTTGTGACATTGTTAATCTGGTCACATGATAGAGGTTTAAAATGGAGCATTCATTTTATAGTGTATTATTTGTTTGCATTTTATGATATCCTTCTCATCGATATGTGAAACCTATCATCGATTCAGGGTCAGAATTGATGATATTGTATTTACGTTGTGTTTTTCTTCCCATATGTTTTATTTAATGTGAAATACAGACTGAAGTTATTTTTGTGATTCTTTCTGTTTGCATTATTGCACATTAAGGGTTTGAATTGTCTACCTAATTTATTCAGCTATGTGTGCAAGGAGAATTTAATTTGTACACATCAAGACAATTCAATAATACCAAATCTTTGTCTCCTTTTGATGATGGTAAATTAGATGTCAATTCACAGGATTTAAATATTGCAAATAAGGCATTTGCATAAGTGACAATATGTGAAAGGTTTGATGACATCAAGATAACCATTATAGAGGACAAAGAATGCTTAGAGAGAGAGTCAGTTACTGGTATTTTATGACATCTTTAGAGATTGAAAGTTAATACTTTGAGCTTGGAACATTTCTAGCTCTAGGGATATTAAGTCTAATTATTTCTTTTACGTGGTAAATTTTCTGTAGTGTGGCTATATTTGTAAATATACAATGTACCTGTTGCACACAGCTATAAATACTGTAGTGTATTAACTTTTATTGCCATGGGAACACACTTTTCGACCACTATTTTGGCACTAAGGGGTAACACAGAAGTATGTTTTTTTCTTGATTGTTAGATCTAATTGAATATAGTGCCATGTTACTTTTACACATCAGAACAAAATGTGTAATTTGCTGGCTTTCCTTGATAAGGAAGTACCTAGTATTATCAGTCACTTAGAAATTGTTCATTGTCGGTAAAACCATCTGGTCACTTGTTGTCTTTCAGTTACTTTCAGTAAATGTCTTTGCTGAATGCATACATATG
>LD350642.1:110310-122025 GCA_001465055.1 Ptychodera flava
CTGCAAAGGTCAGGTGCCAGAAAAATGAGGACCAGGAATTCTGTCATAAATTGCAGTCAGATGTCTGCGGACTGAATAAAATAGTGTATGAAGAACAAATGAAATGGCTCTGCTGAAGTTGGATTACCGGGCGCTACAAAATGATATCAACTCAGCTATTGACGCGGCTATGGTTTTGACAGGGCGGTGTAGCGTCTCCTCGAGACTGACTAAGACGATAGCAATGAATGAAAACACAGACACTCCAATAACTTACAGGTGCCTTTTTGGCACAATTTTACTACAGTCAGTAGCGTAGCACCTATATGACACCTTTTCCGTTTTAATATGCAAATAAATTGTGGTCAGCTAAGGTAACTCATTCGTAAATGTATGATTGGGCTGGACTGCCTAATAATAACAGACGCGTTACTGCACAATATCGAGCATGACGCTTGGAAGAATTCTTGGTAATGGGCAAGGAACGTTTCGGTCTGTTGGTAGTGTTGCCTGACATTCTAGCATGAATAACTAAAAATATAAACTCTACCGTATAACTAGAATGTCATTTCGATCTTTTGAATGCAGACAAAATTGTGCAGAATCAGTTTTTTTTAGAAATCCGCATGCTCATCCATTCTTTCCAAATGCACAGTTACTAGCCAGACTTTTCTTTGAATGGTACACTCTGTGACAGCTTGAATTTATCCGTCTCTTATTTTTCATTAAAAAATGTATAGGCAACGAGTAGCATTGCCTTCGCTTTCTATTCAGTTCCGTAATGCTTTAGTTATGGTGTGTCTGTTCTTGCATGAGTGTTTGTTGACCTGTTCAGAAAATTTTAGAAATATTGAGCCGATCGATTTGGCTCGTTAAGCAGGTCATCCGGTATAGTGGTAGGTGGATGGAAATGCAGACAGGCAGGCAGACAGTCAGATCTAGACAGACAGACAGACATGCAGACGGACAAACAGACAGACAGACATACAGACAGACATAGATAGATAGATAGATAGATAGATAGATAGATAGATAGATAGACAGATAGAGCTGTCTATCCATCCATCCATCCATTCATCATACATAGTAAGGTAGGTGTGTAGATAGATTGCGGACCCTTCGTTGAAGGATTGTGCAAAGATAGCATCGTATCAACATTTCCTGCGATGAAGTTTCTGCCGATTCTGACCCAATTCCGCTTAATATCTCTTAAGGTGGAGCTGCATGTTTCAAACAGGGTTTTTTACAATGGAAAATTTCTTATCTTTGATGACAAGGTAACCCCTGATACTACTCGAGTGTGTTAAGGCACGGCTCCCGCAAGGGCGCCCTCTATCGGCGAGTGCGTTTCGGTTTTACTTGCTGAATCGGCACATCCTTCCGTATTAGTCAAACTTTGTATATATATTTTATAAAAACGACTCCGCAAAATAGTATTATGTTGATGAAATCCCCGAAATAATTATTAATTTCACTAAATAACGGTATTTTTGTTCGAAAATGGAATTGTCTGTTCGAGCACAGAATCCAGCCGGTAGACTCCCCCATATCCTGTTAATAACCACACTGTCCGCGTTGACCCCACTTTCCATCACTAGTGCAACCTATACAGTAAGAAATTTCGCCCCCGTATTAATGATTTGCCACAAAATATCAGCTGACCCTTGACGGACGACCTCCAGTACGAGCGTAATTGGGCTTAAACTGTGCCTGCACTTACTTTCTGGGATAAAGAATTGCCAGCATGATATTGACATACATGTCAATATAATATTCAAATCAGCGATTTTAAAAAAATAACAAGTTTAGCGGCTGGATTTTGGCATTTTTCTTGTCGTAATTTAGGACTCTAGCCGGCCCGGGCAATCCCAATGCAGGCCCCTGGGGAAGCCCATCCAGGGACCACATACAATGCTTTATGGGTAGAGACAGCTGACTGTATCCTAGTAACGAGGCGGTCGCGTCCATTTCAGCACCGTACGCATTCAGCGATCGCGTCGGTGCGAGAGCAGTTCTGGAGATCGATAAAATACTCAACCTCGCTTTTATTTCTGACGTTTTTTTTGTACATGTCGTGAGTAGTGACAACCAGTTGTTGCAAAACACCCCTGTCTGTCCTTGATTAATGATGCCGAAAACAAGTGGCGGGCCACAACCGCAATTTTGGTAATGAATGATAAAAGTAATTTAAGTCGAAAACTTGACGCTATTTTCTGAAATGTAATATTTCACTTGAAAGAAGAGTATATGTAGAACATAAACCGACTCTTTTCTTTTACATTATCTGCCCTCATTCTAGAACGGCAAGGACTGGAAGACCGGCACTCAAAAAAGCGAATAAAATCATGATTAGCAAAATTAAAATTCCTCTTTTTCAATTTATAAAAAAGTTTATTGCCAAACAAATCATTCGTTTTGTTATATAACATTTACAGAACATAATGTGAAATTGTCCGGAAATTTGACCCTGGCAGAGTGGAGTTAAATTCTTTGAAAATTTTGAAATTTGGAGGAAAGAGAAGACTGGAAATTTGGTGATTTGCATACATTTGCATAAATTTACACTTCATCACGCATCTTACGATTACTTGGCAAGCGAAATACAACCAATATTTTAATCTGGGGTTAACAAATTCATTAAAATTGAATGAATATTTGCAAAAAAGGTGATTTTTGAGCAAAATACGCTGTGTTGGGCGCAGCATTTTCAAACAAACAAAGGAAACTATCAGTTGGAAAATACGATTTACACCAAGATATAAAACTAATTAACAATTAAATCTGGTCAATACCTACTTTAACCAAATACATTCCTGAAAGATGAAAAATCGATGACAAGAGATTACATGCGTTTTCTGAAGGGAACATTCATCACACTTTGCATGGCATCACGTCTCAAGTTCCTTAACAATGCGAATACTTCATGGGGATATAACAACGACTAATATACAAACTAATTTGCAAAATGAGAGAATTACTACAAGGTACACAGTATTGACATATTTTTTGTGATGACCATTCATCTTTAGCAAAAAGTATATCTGTAGGATTAAACATAAGTGAAAAACTACAGTAACCAAAGATCTTCCTGGCTATTGAAACAATTTCTGAAGGACTTTACAAATTAATTAGTTTGTTCCTATTCAAGATAAACCAGAAAATTACAATCTATTTCTATTGTTTCAAAGTAGTATGCAACTGTCTTAAAATGATGTACAGATACTCCTTTGTCTTTTCATTGTGCATCACTGCTGTTGCACTCACATGCACACACAGGTATAAACACATGTTGAATCTACAGTACTTCTGTTTGTGTGATAAAAACTGTATTTAAAAATCTACGAGTACACAAAATATACAGATTAACAAGATCGTCTGTGTGGTTTCACTGAGTAGAAATGTTACAGGCACATAGTGGTGAACTTCAATATTCAAAAAATGTGAAAATATACAAGTCATTACTTTTTTCTACGCATGCATTCTTCCTGATAGCATTGGTACACTATTACAATAAGCCCTGCGTATCATATCATATTTAAGTTTATACAATCCTGTTGCCGTGTTTACCCTAAGGGTTGATGGCTATTTTACCATCATTGTACAGAGACAAATATTATATAGCGTTTCACTGTGCGTATCATTGCATAATCTCGAAGTGTACAAAATAATCTTTACATATGCAGGAGAATAATAAACTTTGGATAATATAATGTATAGGAAGTGAAGCCCTTCACATAATATTATGAAAACAGATAATCATGATGTGCAACAGCTCTCGTGTTTTCCAAGGGCTGTACAAAGAATTAGCGACATTACACATGTCATGATTAAAGGAAAACACAAGTGGAAATAAAGAATATATTTATACAACCTACATTGTGTGACTATGTTAAATAGTCTGATTAACTACATAAATTATTAGCTTTTTTCAAAAATACTGCAATTCTCTTATTATGCACATTGAAAGACAAAAGGCAACTGAACATGGAATTTGACCTTTATATACTCTGTCTGTTCAGACAAGTATTACGAGAATTCAACAATGAATGTAGGACAAAATACCAAGTAAAGAAGAATTACTATTGAATAGTGTAAGAGGTAATAAGCAGAGCAAAAGTATTTACGGATTAAAATCAAAATCGAAACTGAAAGCAGTATGGCAGGTAACCAGATGTTTTTGACTGGTAACTTACCCGACACTCTATCACTGGCATTTTGAGGTACTTGTTGTAGATATCAAGCAGATAACATTCTTCATTTTGCCATCTAAACAATAATATAACACTGCTCTCCGCATTGTTTGTAAATACTTTTTCTCCTGTATATTTTTATCTCTTTTCACTTCCCCCTGCAAAGGCTTGGTGCTACACAAGGATATTGCTAAAGATAAAACACCAGCGATTTTGTAGAATGTACTAATAAACAAAATTTAAATACAAACAAATGGGGATTCCAAACAGAGAAATCATTTGCATACGTCACTGCCAGCTTCTGCTGCTGGCAGCGTACATTGTTGGTGGCGAACTTTGTTCGAGAACTTACATTTAATCATAGCTTAAGCATCCAAACAGACCTGTTGTTTGACCGAAGATGGAAAAATCTGCTTTTAAATAGAACTATGCAAGTTTATAATAATGTCAACAAATCTGAGTCAGGTAACCCCTAAGATAGTCGCAATCATACCCATCCGTAATCCATAACACTAGGTCAAAATTCGTAATACACTAGTTTTAAACACAGACACAAAACAGCACAGCACAGACAGTAAAGCACTGGTACACAAAACAAAGTCAAATTCATGAAAAAAAGATATATGAACCTTTGGCCGAAAGGCCAAGAAGTGATGTCAGGTGTTTCGAAAATAGTAAGCGCATCCTGCCCCACATGTGGCATCAGCCATATATCAATTTGTAAGTCAAATAATCCTGCATGGGAAAGCGATTAGACGAAGAGATTCTGAGAAGAAGGTTTTTGTATTTTTCTATTTGCTAAAAAAGCAAAAGTTGCATCAAAATACAGTATTGTAGGTTTCCTCATGGTTTGTAAAAAGCTGAAACAGGTCAGCCATAGTGGACTCCACATTAAATTTCAGAGCAATCTCAGAATCAGTTCAAGAAAAAAAAAATACCAAAAATTCTAATATACTAATTCCACAACGAAAAATTAAACCTGACTGAGGTAAGTCAATGGAAGTTCCATTGAGGTTTCCATAGAAACAGATAGTCGGTTTCGGAGAACCAGACTTTGATCTCAAACTGACAATTATTGTCCAAAAAATACAAGTATGCAAAATGTTGTCACATTGTAAATAAATCTCAAAAAGGTCAATCAAAGGAAACAGCCTGATAAATTTCAAAGCAATCGGACCGGCTGTTTTTGAGAAGAAGCTTGAAAGTGAAAGTTGATAGATACCCACGACTATGACGACGAAGACAACAACATATGACAAACGAGGGCTGATGGCATACAATCATCTATCTGATAGGCTCTGCATCGCAGACAGTGGCGGTATTAATAACTGTCTGCACATGAAGGTATACAACTGTCCGCCTCTTAGTTCCTACATTTAGGCTGGCCAAAGTTGATCATTTGCCCACTAAAGACACATTCAATGATAGTGCTTTCATTTTGAATCTTGAAGTCGGAAGAATGATATCATTAGTAAAGTGTCAAGTATTAGGCCAAGTTTGGGCTGCGCCAAGCAGTTGAAGATGATCATAACTACACTGACAATATCAGTGCGATGCCCTCCTGTTCAATATAGTTTGCTGATTTGTCCTTGAATACTCTGGTGCAGATGGTTACCAGTTAATTAATGGTCTTACCCTTTTCTTTGTCATACAGTACAAAGAAAATAACAGCAGTATGGCCACAGAAAAGAGCACTGATCCTGGCTAAAGCCGCGTAGTGGTAAACAGATTGCTGTTCCGCTTTCCTGAGATGACCGAAAGCAAAACAGAAGGCAGATAGGCAGAAGGCAGATAAAATTGATATTGTCAACATGCCCCTTTGCCTATTCAGCAGAAGATAGGAGTAGAAGAAATAGATACTTCGACTATATCAGAACCTGGCTGATGGCAAACGAATAGGTAGAGATATGTTATCCAATATCTCCATGAATCCTGATCTCCATTTTTGAATTCTCAAGAAAGCTAGGTCATAATTAGCAAAAAATTATGATTTAAGATGGGGAAAGCAGCCACCTGACATGTACTAACAATATATCAATTTCAGGATTGCTTTCGAGGATGTCTAACTTGAGCCAATGTTATTTGTAACATTCCGTTTCACATTGACGTCCGACACGTTGTGTCTGTGTGCGTAGTTTCAATAATGAGTTAAAACTCCAATAGCAAGTATAATTTGTAAGCTGCTTATCGTCTAGTTCTAGAGTAATTCTGCCAAGTTAAATGTACGATTCCTATACAGTGAATCACATGTTGTTAAAATGTCTATCTGTCAGTCTTGTGGTTAAACACAGTTTCTTGGATTGTAATAAAATCAGCATCTCTGGTTTATTTGAATGCAAATATATGTCTTATCGATGGCCACTCTTTTAGTTCCTACATCTCTACAGAACTATCGGTGGAGTCACTGTCAATTGAAGAAGAATCCAAATGAAAAAAATCCGGATGGCTTGCTGCTGAATCACCTAATGCTAAATTGGAACGGCTGGCTGAATCACCTTGTGCCAATTCTGAACGACTGGCTGAATAATCCAGAACGGAATCGGATTGGCTAGCCATATCACCTGGTACTAAATCAGAACTGCTTGCCCAACCACCTGGCCCTAAATGCCAACAACTGGCCGAATCACCCAGTACTAAGTCGGCATTGCTGACTGAATCATCCACTTCTAAATTGGAACCGCTAGCCGCTTCGCGCTGTTCTAAATTGGAACAACTAGCTGAATCACGTGACGCTAAATCAGAGTGGTAAGCAGAATCACTTGATCCTAAATAGGATTGGCTGGCTTGGCTCCCTGTAAAAGGTTTTGGTCTCAGAGGTTTTGGGAGGACCATCGCTTCAAGTGCAATTGGTTTATCAGATTTCCCTGGAGATTTTGTACCGACATACTGTTCTAAGTTATGCACTCTATTACAACGTAAATCAACAGATAGGGGCACATCACAATTTTGCACCGTTGACTTCAGAAGTTTGGCACCAGAGTCTGTGATCAGGTTGTGACTCAGGTCCAAATTTGTAACTTTGTTACCTTTGCTACGTCCGTGATTTTTCATTGCATTAGCCATACTCACAATCACCTCACATAATCTCTCTGCGACACTATCTCCGATTCTGTTGTGACTGAGATCGAAGTGCTCAATTTGTGTCAATTTTACGACCTCTGCGCTGATGCTACCTGCACCGACATCCCCTATTTTGTTATGACTCAAACCTAAGTGCCTCAGCCACTTAGCTTTGACAATACCCTTCCTCACGACCCGTGCACCGTCATCTTTAATGTCATTATGACTCAAATCAAGACGTCTAAGCTGCTTCATATTCTCTAATGGTGTCATAATACTCTGTGTACCGTCAACTTTGAGATTGTTATAACTCAGATCAAGGCGCTTAAGCAAAGTCAGCTTCTCTATTCCTTCAGTTAACTTCTTTGCACCAAAACCTGAAATGTTGTTGTGACTCAGTACAAGATGTCTCAACCTAGTAAGTTTCTTAGTGACACTGACCAAGCTTTCAGTCCCAACATCCCCAGCATCATTATGGCTGAGATCTAAATGTCTGAGCCAAGTCATTTCTCCTAAACCTATGCATAAACCTTTCACACCAGCAGCTCCTATATTATTATTACCAAGGTTCAAATGGTGCAGATTATTAATTTTCCTGCCTAGCATCTCTGCACCATGACTTCCAATCTTGTTATGACTGAGATCTAGGTGCCTCAGCCATTTTAAGCCATGTATGCTGCTAACCACACTCTCAGCACCATTCTCTTTGATATCATTGTGACTAAGATCAAGGTGACCAAGCTCGTTCTGGTTACTAACTCCACTGCAAATAATCTTTGCAGTGTGATCCCCTATTCTGTTATGACTCAGAGACAGATATTTAAGCTTTGGTAACAACCTCACAGCCTTACTCAAATTCTCCGTGCCTACTTCTCCAATGTTTCCACGATCAAGATTAAGGTACTGTAACATATAGAGAACGCTCACGCCATAGCAAAAGGATTCAAACTCCTTTCTTTCCCACTGTTTGCTTACTCTTAGTGTCTTAGCAACTTTGTTTAATTCTGTGATGAAAGATAACTTGTCAAGTGAGACTCTATCTGCCTGCAGATTAATATCCATTGAAAATGAAGTCAATTTGTGTTTAATGTACGGCAACACATAAACTAATCCTTTCAAGTTATGAGCAACATTTATCTTTTCATGTTGATAAATTTCAGTAGTATTATATAAATCTCCCATTCCTCTTAAAGTTATGTCGGTTTTGCTGAAATCTACGCATTTAATGTTTCCTAACAACTCTAATTTCTTTGCAACATAGTTAACACCATCGTCTCCGATATTATTTGAACTAAGATCTACATATTCCAAGTTACACAAAGATTCAAACATATCAGCAAGTACCTTAGCATTTTTTTCAGTTATACCACACTCACTGAAATCTACATCTTTCAGATGTGTAAATAATGCCACTTTTGAAAACATTGCGCCGACGATATCGGTTGTAGTCGACGATTTAGGTATCTTTAATCGTGTCACGTGCACTGATTTACCCTGGAACTTTCTGATGTCATCAATGGTCTTAATTTCTGCCGTATATGGTTTCAAGTCACCAATCTGTTCTGACATAGCTTTATATCCAAGCAGACTGTTAAAACCTTCCTCCACTGCATTATTATCTGAAAGGATGCCGACCTTATCAGCCAAAGGTAATAGTGCTACACTTCCCCTGAAATTTATGTTGTTGTTTCTGACATCTAATTTTTCTAGATATGGGACAAACTTTATAGCATCCAATACGACTCGTACAGAAGAGTTATCCAATTTATTATTGGGCAATTCTATTCTGGTTACTGAGAGTGGTTTACATTTCATCTTCAGTTTGAGAAATAATATTTCGACAAATTTGTTCTGGAATCCACTTAAATGGAGAGTTTTTAGAGTTTGACATAATGCTAGCGCCCTGACAAGCATTTCTCCGGTTTTATGCGATTCATTGTATGTCATCGCTTCAGTTGCTTTGATAGTAATAGAGCGTAAGGTAGTCTCGCTACGGTTTTCATCTGACTTTCGGGCGATTAACAGCTCATAGAAATTGATATATCTAGCAACTATTATTAACTCCGCCATTTCTTTAACATGGAATTCAACATCATAGTTTGGATTATCAACATGAAATTTCAAACAGTTCTTAAAGCTGCCTGATATGTTTCCTTCTTCATCTTGACCTACCAACACCACTTTCTCAATGAGTGAGATCTGTTGTAATACTGATGCTATGGCCTTCAGACCATAATGAGAAGTAAAATTGTCAAACTCGTCGTTTGACAAATCTAATCTCTGCGATTTCATAAGATGCTTGACAATGCCAATGAACTTTTTAGAATTCTTAGATTCTAAGAGGCAACATCCTAGAAGAGATAGCAGCTCTATGTTCACGGGATATGCCTTGCTGATAGTATATGTGAGAAGAATGAAGAAGAATGCTGCTTCCTCCTTCAGAATATCAGCAACAAAGAGAAGTATGGTTGGTACTGATTTTACACACTTTTCGAAAGTAGCCTTTCTCATTAGAGCATTCTTGGTTTTGGTCAGATACAATGCCATAGCATAAAAGTATATGTGCTGACGCCAAATATGTACTGAACGTAGGGGCCTTTTAAAGAAACACAAGATGTGGTATCGTTTCACTCCATCTAACAAGTCAAACAAAAAAGGATCGTCACAGGAATCATTAAGCTTAATAAAGGATGTTGGTGTCTGAGGATAGTTATCAAATGCTTGCTTTCCAATTTCGTAGAGCCTATCCTGCACTACACCCAAAATATTCCCAACCTCAAGCTTATGTTCCTTACAATACAATTGTACATGGTGTTTGATTGCATATTCAGTTGCCTCTGTCAAAGTCGATGGTAAATTGTACATATTTTCATACCAGTAGGATACAAATGAGGGAAAGAAAAACTCATCTCTCAACTCACTCAAATTGGGTGAAATCTTGACTGTTGTATTAAGTACACAACCTGATTTTCATGTACATGATTCAGGATATACATTTCCCATATATTGTAAGCCAACATCCTGCTATAGGTCTTTCCTACAGCGAGTGTACACGGCATGCATATCTGTAGATAGATGCATTTGATAAACAAACATGATTTTTGATATAAATACAAAGTGTCTTAGAGTAAAACATTAGAAGTCATTAATTGACGAGTAACTCAAGTAGATCATTGTCATGCATTCGATCACTTGAAACGTATGATGTGTTTCGATACATGCGCATTGTGCAAAATGGATTTTACAGCTATGGTGTTATGAAGTATTTCAGGCGAGAGCGTTGTGTGAAATAATGACTTAAATATATAATATATATATATATATATATATATATATATATATATATATATATATATATATAATATATATACAGAGAGAGAGAGAGAGAGAGAGAGAGAGAGAGAGAGAGAGAGAGAGATTGATTGATTGCATGAGGTGTTTGGAGTTCATAATGTCTGAAATGAATCTCACGTTTGTCCTCAGTGAATGTTAAGTATATTATGGGCAAGTTGAATAGTGTAATTATACATTGCCAGGATTTTTCCATTCGCCCAGACCTTACAATATCTGGCTGATGTACAGATATGGGATATCTCATGAATCTCATGAATATGCACTCTTCAGCTAAAATACAGGCAATAATCCATGTTTATACAGTAAGTATTATAGGGTTTTTATGCAGTGTAAGGTACTTAGGGATGGACCATTAGACCTTGGGAGGGGGGAGGGGGGTGGTCACAATGAAATTGTGAATTTTTTTTTTACTATTGTAAATTTCTGAATTTTTTTTTCCGATTGAGATTAGCTGTGCAAATTTTTTTTTCAGAGTAAATTTTCACATTTATAATTTTTTTTAGTTCATCACTGTCTGAAGATAAAGAGGGCAAAGATGTGGTGCCAAGCACCACAAGCGGCCACGCAAGCAGTCACGGGAGGGGGGAGGTCAGGAGAGGGGTGTCCCCCTGCTGCTGTTGGAACTTTTGAAAAATAGAGATTAAAATGGTGTTATTTGGTGGCACTTGGGGAGTATTTTTGCGGGGGGAGGTCAGGAGAGGGATGGTCCCCCTCCTGCTGTTGGAGCTTTTGAAAAATAGAGATAAAAATGGTGTTTTTTGGTGGCACTTTGGGAGCATTTTTTCGGATTACACATCTTCCTCTGAAACATGGTCGTCTTGCTCCTCAGTAGCTTCCTATAGTTTTGAAAATTGACTATTTTGGTTTCCTGGCTTCCCTTTCTACTGCGTGGTGAAATGCCTTCATTCACCCCACCAAACATCATGCATATCTTATGATTTACAATTGATTTTGACAGGCTGAGAAGCTAAAATAAGCTAAATAATATAGTTAAATTTGCATATTTCTGTTTTTAGAGCAATTGCTGCCCTTTTTTGATCAAAACATCTATTTCTCTGTGGCAGCATGTCCAAATTGATTGGATGTGTATAGATGTGTTGAAATTTCAATATTTGTCTTTTTAGGGCAATTT